>JAGKPW010001301.1:0-10088 GCA_019926035.1 Melaleuca alternifolia
TTGTCACTCTCCGTTTTTTGGTTCGATGCTGGTCTGTTCATCTCCATCTGCAGTTCGTCTGCCTACGAGAGAGTTGTCGTCGGTGAAATGTTAAAAGCAAAATCTGACTTCGCGATGGTTTCGAAAACACACATCAGGTACGCACTTACTTCCTCTCTCCTCTCTCGCTCGCTCAGATATGCATTCGTGATGATCGTTTGTCTCCATATTCGTGGTTAAGCTGCATGCGATGCGATTGTAGATTTAGAGGCGATCGGATGTATTTGTTGCTCTCCGTCTTTTGGTTCGTTGATGGTCTGTCCATTTCCATCTGCAGTTCGTCTGCATACGAGAGAGTTGTCCGTCCGGTGAAACTGTAAAAGCAAATCCGGACTTCGTGGTGGTTTCGAAGAACATCAAGTACGCTAACTCACTTCTTCCTCCTCCTCTCTCTCTCTCAGATTTGCATTTGCGATGATCGTTTGTCTACGTATTCCTGGTTTTGCTGCATGTGATGCGATTGTAAATTTAGAGGCGATCGGATGTATTTGTCGCTCTCCGTTTTCTAGTTCGATGATGGTCTGTCCATGTCCATCTGCACTTCGTCTGCATACGAGAGAGTTGTCCGTCCGGTGAAACTGTAACGGCAAATCCGTACTTTGCGGTGGTTTCGAAGAACATCAGGAACGCCAACTCACTTCCTCCTCCCTCTCTCTCTCTCCATATTCGTGGTTTTGCTACATGCGATGCGATTGTAGATGTACAGGCGATCGGATATATTTGTAGCTCTTCGTCTTTTTGTTCGAAGATGGTCTGTCCATGTCCATCTGCTGTTCGTCTGCATACGAGAGAGTTGTCCGTGCAGTGAAACTGTATAAGCAAATCCGGACTTCGTGGTGGTTTCGAAGAACATAAAGTACGCCAACTCACTTCCTCCTCCTTGTCTCTCTCTCTCTCTCTCAGATATGCATTCGCGATGATCGTTTGTCTACATATTCCTGGTTTTGCTGCATGCGATGCGATTGTAGATGTAGAGGCGATCGGATGTATTTGTCGCTCTCCATTTTTTGGTTCGATGATGGTCTGTCCATTTCCATATGCAGCACATCTACATACTAGAGAGTTATCCGTCTAGTGAAACTGTAAAAGCAAATCCGGATTTCGCGGTGGTTTCGAACAACATCAGTTACGCTAACTCACTTCCTCGTCCCCTCTCTCTCTCTCTCAGATATGCATTCGCAATGATCGTTTGTCTACGTATTCCTGGTTTTGCTGCAGGTGATGCGATTGTAGATTTAGAGGCGATCAGATGTATTTGTCGCTCTCCGTCTTTTGGTTCGATGATGTTCTGTCCCATTTCCCATCTGCCGTTTCGTCTGCATACGATAGAGGTTGTCGCGTGAAACTGTAAAAGCAAATCCGAACTTCGCGGTGGTTTCAAGAACATCAATTCCGCTAAACTCACTTCCTCCTCATCTCTCTCTCTATCAGATTGCATTTGTGCGATGATCGTTTTCCCTACTAGTCCTGTTTTTTTTGCTGCATGTGAGGCGGACTTTAGTTTTAGAGGCGATCGGATGTATTTGTCGCTCTCCATTTTCTGGTTCAATGATGCTCTGTCCATGTCCATCTGCAGTTCGTCTGCATACGAGAGAGTTGTCTATCCGAAGAAACTGTAAAAGCAAATCCAGACTTCGCGGTGGTTTCGAAGAACATCAACTACGCTAACTCACTTCCTCCTGCTCTCTCTCTCTCTCTATCTCAGAAATGAATTCGCGACGATCGTTTGTCTCCACATTAGTGGATTTACTGCATGCAATGCGATTGTAGATGTAGAGGCGATCGGATGTATTTGTCGCTCTCCATTTTTTGGTTCGATGATGGTCTGTCCTTTTCCATCTGCAGCTCATCTGCATACTAGAGAGTTGTCCATCCGGTGAAACTGTAAAAGCAAATCCGGACTTCGCGGTTGTTTCGAAGAACATCAGGTACGCCAACTCACTTCCTCCTCTCTCTCTCTCTCTCAAATATGCATTCGCGATGATCATTTGTCTACATATTCGTGGTTTTGCTGCATGCGACGCGATTGTAGATGTGGAGGCGATGGAATGTATTTGTCGCTCCCATTTTTTGGTTCGATGATGGTCTAACCATTTCCATCTGCAGCTCGTCTGCATGCGAGAGAGTTATCCGTCCGGTGAAACTGTAAAAGAAAATCCGGACTTCGCGGTGGTTTCAATGAACATCAGGTACGCCAATTCCCTTCCTCCTCTCTCTCTCTCTGTCAGATATGCATTCGTGATGATCGTTTGTCTCCAATTCGTCCTTTTTTGCTTCGATGAAGGCTGTCCATGTCCATCTGCATTCGTCTGCAGCAACTGTTTGTCCTCCGTTGAAACTATAAAGCAAATCCGGACTGCTCTTTGCGCGGTGGTTTCGAAGACCATCATGTACGCTAACTCACTTCCCCCTCCTCTCTCCCTCTCTCTCCCCCCCCCCTCGTCATCTCTCTCTCTCCTCAGATATGAATCGCCGATGAGCGTTGTCCTCCGTATTCGGGGTCTACTCATGCGATGCAATTGTAGATTTGAGGCTATCGATGTATTAATTCGTCTCCCCTTTTTTGGTTCGACTGATGGTCCCGCCATGTCCATCTGCTTTCGGTCTGCATATGAGAAAGTTTTCCGTCCGGGGAGAACTGTAAAGGCAATCCGGGCTTCGCTGTGGTTTCGGAAGAACATTAGGTATGGCTTTACTCCTTTCCTCCTTCTCTCTTCCTTCTCTCTCTCTGTCTCTCTCTCTCTCTCAAATATGCATCCGCGATGATCATTTGTCTACATATTCGTGGTTTTGCTGCATGCGACGCGATTGTAGATGTAGAGGCGATGGTATGTATTTGTCGCTCCCATTTTTTGGTTCGATGATGGTCTAACCATTTCCATCTGCAGCTCGTCTGCATGCGAGAGAGTTATCCGTCCGGTGAAACTGTAAAAGCAAGTTCAAACTTTGTGGTAGTTTCGAAGAACATCAGGTACGCCAACTAACTTCCTCCTCTCTTTCTCTCTCTCTCTCTCTCAAATGCATTCGCGATGATCATTTGTCTACATATTCGTGGTTTTGCTGCATGCTATGCGATTGTAAATGTACAGGCGATCGGATGTATTTGTTGCTCTCCATTTTTTGGTTCGATGATGGTCTATCCATTTCCATCTGCATCTCGTCTGCATGCGAGAGAGTTTTCCGTCCGGTGAAACTGTAAAAGCAAATCCGAACTTCGCGGTAGTTTCGAAGAACATCAGGTACGCCAACTCACTTCCTCGTCTCTCTCTCTCTCTCTCTCAGATATGCATTCGCGATGATAGTTTGCCTCCATATTCGTGGTTTTCCTGCATGCTATGCGATTGTAGATGTAGAGGCGATCGGATGTATTTGTCGCTCTCCATTTTTTGGTTCAATGATGGTCTATCCATTTCCATCTGCAGCTCGTCTGCATGCGAGAGAGTTATCCGTCCGGTGAAACTGTAAAAGCAAATCCGGACTTCGCGGTGGTTTCGAAGAACTTCGGGTATGCCAACTCACTTCCTCCTCTGTCTCTCTCTCTCTCTCTCTCCAATATGCATTAGCGATGATCGTTTCTCTCCATGTTCGTGATTTTGCTGCATGCGATGCGATTGTAGATGTAGAGGCGATCAGATGTATTTGCCGCTCTCCATTTTTTGATTCGATGACGCTCTGTCCATGTCCATCTGCAGTTCGTCTGCATACGAGAGAGTTGTCCGTCCGGTGAAACTGTAAAAGCAAATCCTGACTTCGCGATGGTTTCGAAAAACATCAGGTACGCCAACTTACTTCCTCCTCTCTCTCTCTCGCTCTCTCAGATATGCATTCGTGATGATCGTTTGTCTCCATATTCGTGGTTAAGCTGCATGCGATGCGATTGTAGATTTAGAGGCGATCGGATGTATTTGTTGCTCTCCGTCTTTTGGTTCGTTGATGGTCTGTCCATTTCCATCTGCAGTTCGTCTGCATACGAGAGAGTTGTCCGTCCGGTGAAACTGTAAAAGCAAATCCGGACTTCGTGGTGGTTTCGAAGAACATCAAGTACGCTAACTCACTTCTTCCTCCTCCTCTCTCTCTCTCAGATTTGCATTTGCGATGATCGTTTGTCTACGTATTCCTGGTTTTGCTGCATGTGATGCGATTGTAAATTTAGAGGCGATCGGATGTATTTGTCGCTCTCCGTTTTCTAGTTCGATGATGGTCTGTCCATGTCCATCTGCACTTCGTCTGCATACGAGAGAGTTGTCCGTCCGGTGAAACTGTAACGGCAAATCCGTACTTTGCGGTGGTTTCGAAGAACATCAGGAACGCCAACTCACTTCCTCCTCCCTCTCTCTCTCTCCATATTCGTGGTTTTGCTACATGCGATGCGATTGTAGATGTACAGGCGATCGGATATATTTGTAGCTCTTCGTCTTTTTGTTCGAAGATGGTCTGTCCATGTCCATCTGCTGTTCGTCTGCATACGAGAGAGTTGTCCGTGCAGTGAAACTGTATAAGCAAATCCGGACTTCGTGGTGGTTTCGAAGAACATAAAGTACGCCAACTCACTTCCTCCTCCTTGTCTCTCTCTCTCTCTCTCAGATATGCATTCGCGATGATCGTTTGTCTACATATTCCTGGTTTTGCTGCATGCGATGCGATTGTAGATGTAGAGGCGATCGGATGTATTTGTCGCTCTCCATTTTTTGGTTCGATGATGGTCTGTCCATTTCCATATGCAGCTCATCTACATACTAAAGAGTTATCCGTCTAGTGAAACTGTAAAAGCAAATCCGGATTTTGCGGTGGTTTCGAACAACATCAGTTACGCTAACTCACTTCCTCGTCCTCTCTCTCTCTCTCTCAGATATGCATTCGCAATGATCGTTTGTCTACGTATTCCTGGTTTTGCTGCAGGTGATGCGATTGTAGATTTAGAGGCGATCAGATGTATTTGTCGCTCTCCGTCTTTTGGTTCGATGATGGTCTGTCAATGTCCATCTGCAGTTCGTCTGCATACGAGAGAGTTGTCCGTCCGGTGAAATGAAACTGTAATAAAGCAAATCGAAAATTCGCGGTGGTTTCGAAGAACATCAAGTACGTCTAAATCCCTTCTCCTCCTCTCTATCCTATCAGATATGCATTTGCGATGAAGTTTGTCTTCCCCCAGTATTACTGTTTTGGCGGCATGTGATGCGATTGTAGTTTTAGAGGCGATCGGATGTATTTGTCGCTCTCCATTTTCTGGTTCAATGATGCTCTGTCCATGTCCATCTGCAGTTCGTCTGCATACGAGAGAGTTGTCTATCCGAAGAAACTGTAAAAGCAAATCCAGACTTCGCGGTGGTTTCGAAGAACATCAACTACGCTAACTCACTTCCTCCTGCTCTCTCTCTCTCTCTATCTCAGAAATGAATTCGCGACGATCGTTTGTCTCCACATTAGTGGATTTACTGCATGCAATGCGATTGTAGATGTAGAGGCGATCGGATGTATTTGTCGCTCTCCATTTTTTGGTTCGATGATGGTCTGTCCTTTTCCATCTGCAGCTCATCTGCATACTAGAGAGTTGTCCATCCGGTGAAACTGTAAAAGCAAATCCGGACTTCGCGGTTGTTTCGAAGAACATCAGGTACGCCAACTCACTTCCTCCTCTCTCTCTCTCTCTCAAATATGCATTCGCGATGATCATTTGTCTACATATTCGTGGTTTTGCTGCATGCGACGCGATTGTAGATGTGGAGGCGATGGAATGTATTTGTCGCTCCCATTTTTTGGTTCGATGATGGTCTAACCATTTCCATCTGCAGCTCGTCTGCATGCGAGAGAGTTATCCGTCCGGTGAAACTGTAAAAGAAAATCCGGACTTCGCGGTGGTTTCAATGAACATCAGGTACGCCAATTCCCTTCCTCCTCTCTCTCTCTCTGTCAGATATGCATTCGTGATGATCGTTTGTCTCCATATTCGTCATTTTTTGCTTCGATGAAGGTCTGTCCATGTCCATCTGCAGTTCGTCTGCATCCGAGACTGTTGTCCGTCCGGTGAAACTATAAAAGCAAATCCGGACTTCGCGGTGTTTTCGAAGAACATCAGGTACGCTAACTCACTTCCTCCTTGTCTCTCTCTCTCTCTCTCAGATATGCATTCGCGATGATCGTTTGTCTACGTATTCGTGGTTCTACTGCATGCGATGCAATTGTAGATTTAGAGGCGATCGGATGTATTTATCGCTCTCCATTTTTTGGTTCGATGATGGTCTGGCCATGTCCATCTGCAGTTCGTCTGCATACGAGAAAGTTGTCCGTCCGGTGAAACTGTAAAAGCAAATCCGGACTTCGCGGTGGTTTCGAAGAACATCAGGTACGCTAACTCACTTCCTCCTTCTCTCTCTCTCTCTCTCTCTCTCTCTCTCTTAGATAAGCATTCGCGATGATCGTTTGTCTACGTATTCGTGGTTCTGCTGCATGCGATGCGATTGTAGGTGTAGAGGCGATCATATGTATTTGTCGCTCTTCATTTTTTGGTTCGATGATAGTCTGTCCATTTCCATCTACAGCTCATCTGCATACGAGAGAGTTGTCCGTCTGGTGAAACTGTAACAACAAATCCGTACTTTGTGGTGGTTTCCAAGAACATCAGGAACGCCAACTCACTTCCTCCTCCCTCTCTCTCTCTCTCAGATATGCAATCGTGATGATCGTTTGTCTCCATATTCGTGGTTTTGCTGCATGCGATGCGATTGTAGATTTAGAGGCGATCGGATATATTTGTCGCTCTCCGTCTTTTGGTTCGAAGATGGTCTGTCCATGTCCATCTGCAGTTCGTCTGCATACGAGAAAGTTGTCCATCTGGTGGAATTGTAAAAGAAAATCCAAACTCCGCGGTGGTTTCGAAGAACATCAAGTACGCTAACTCACTTCCTCCTCACCTCTCTCTCTCTCTCTCTCTCAGATATGCATTCGCGATGATCGTTTGTCTAAGTATTCCTGGTTTTGCTGCATGCAATGCGATTGTAGATGTAGAGGCGATCGGATGTATTTGTCGCTCTCCATTTTTTGGTTCGATGATGGTCTGTCCATTTCCATCTGCAGCTCATCTGCATACTAGAGAGTTATCCGTCCGGTTCAATTGTGAAAGCAAATCCGAATTTCGCGGTGGTTTCGAACAACATCAGGTACGCTAACTCACTTCCTCGTCCTCTCTCTCTCTCTCAGATATGCATTCGCGATAATCGTTTGTCTACGTATTCCTTGTTTTCCTGCATGTGATGCGATTGTAGTTTTAGAGGCGATCGGATGTATTTGTCGTTCTCCGTTTTCTGGTTCAATGATGCTCTGTCCATGTCCATCTGCTGTTCATCTGCATACGAGAGAGTTGTCTGTCCGGTGAAACTGTAAAAGCAAATCCGGACTTCGCAGTGGTTTCGAAGAACATCAGGTACGCCAACTTACTTCATCTTTCTCGCTCTCTCTCTCAGATATGCATTCGTGATGATCGTTTGTCTCCATATTCGTGGTTTTGCTGCATGCGATGCGATTGTAGATTTAGAGGCGATCGGATGTGTTTGTCGCTCTCCGTCTTTTAGTTCGATGATGGTCTGTCCATGTCCATCTGCAGTTCGTCTGCATACGAGAGAGTTGTCCGTCCGGTGAAACTGTAAAAGCAAATCCGGACTTTACGGTGGTTTCGAAGAACATCAAGTACGCTAACTCACTTCCTCCTCCTCCTCTCTCTCTCTCTCTCAGATATGCATTCGTGATGATCGTTTGTCTATGTATTCCTGGTTTTGCTGCATGTGATGCGATTGTAGATGTAGAGGCGATCGGATGTATTTGTCGCTCTCCTTTTTTTCGTTCGATGATGCTCTGTCCATGTACATCTGCAGTTCGTCTGCATACGAGAGAGTTATCCGTCCGGTGAAACTGTAAAAGAAAAACCGGACTTTGGGGTGGTTTCGAACAACATCAGGTACGCCAACTCACTTCCTCCTCTCTCTCTCTCTTTCTCTCTCTCTCTCAGATATGCATTCGCGATGATCGTTTGTCTACATATTCCTGGTTTTGCTGCATGCGATGCGATTGTAGATGTAGAGGCGATCGGATGTATTGGTCACTCTCCGTTTTTTCGTTCGATGATGGTCTGTCCCTGTCCATCTGCAGTTCGTCTGCATACGAGAGAGTTATCCGTCCGGTGAAACTGTAAAGCAAATCCGGACATCGCGGTGGTTTCGAAGAACTTCAGGTATGCCAACTCACTTCCTCCTCTCTCTCTCTCTCTCTCTCTCTCTCCGATATGCATTTGCGATGATCTTTTCTCTCCATGTTCGTGATTTTGCTGCATGCGATGCGATTGTAGATGTAGAGGCGATCGGATGTTTTTGTGACTCTCCGTTTTTTCTTTCGATGATGCTCTCTCCATGTCCATCTGCAGTTCGACTTCATACGAGAGAGTTATCCGTCCGGTGAAACTGTAAAAGCAAATCCGAACTTCGCGGTGGTTTCGACGAACTTCAGTACGCTAACTCACTTCCTCCTGCTCCCTCTCTCTCTCTCAAAAATGCATTCGCGATGATCGTTTGTCTCCATATTAGTGGATTTACTGCATGCAATGCGAGTGTAGATGTAGAGGCGATCGGATGTATTTGTCGCTCTCCATTTTTTGGTTCGATGATGGTCTGTCCTTTTCCATCTGCAGCTCATCTGCATACTAGAGAGTTGTCCATCCGGTGAAACTGTAAAAGCAAATCCGGACTTCGCGGTTGTTTCGAAGAACATCAGGTACGCCAACTCACTTCCTCCTCTCTCTCAAATATGCATTCGCGATGATCATTTGTCTACATATTCGTGGTTTTGCTGCATGCGACGCGATTGTAGATGTGGAGGCGATGGAATGTATTTGTCGCTCCCATTTTTTGGTTCGATGATGGTCTAACCATTTCCATCTGCAGCTCGTCTGCATGCGAGAGAGTTATCCGTCCGGTGAAACTGTAAAAGAAAATCCGGACTTCGCGGTGGTTTCAATGAACATCAGGTACGCCAATTCCCTTCCTCCTCTCTCTCTCTCTGTCAGATATGCATTCGTGATGATCGTTTGTCTCCATATTCGTCGTTTTTTTCTTCGATGAAGGTCTGTCCATGTCCATCTGCAGTTCGTCTGCATACGAGACTGTTGTCCGTCCGGTGAAACTATAAAAGCAAATCCGGACTTCGCGGTGGTTTCGAAGAACATCAGGTACGCTAACTCACTTCCTCCATCTCTCTCTCTCTCTCAGATATGCATTCGCGATGATCGTTTGTCTACGTATTCGTGGTTCTACTACATGCGATGCAATTGTAGATTTAGAGGCGATCGGATGTATTTATCGCTCTCCATTTTTTGGTTCGATGATGGTCTGGCCATGTCCATCTGCAGTTCGTCTGCATACGAGAAGGTTGTCCGTCCGGTGAAACTGTAAAGGCAAATCCGGGCTTCGCGGTGGTTTCGAAGAACATGAGGTATGCTAACTCACTTCCTCCTTCTCTCTCTCTCTCTCTCTCTCTCTCTCTCTTAGATAAGCATTCGCGATGATCGTTTGTCTACGTATTCGTGGTTCTGCTGCATGCGATGCGATTGTAGGTGTAGAGGCGATCACATGTATTTGTCGCTCTTCATTTTTTGGTTCGATGATAGTCTGTCCATTTCCATCTACAGCTCATCTGCATACGAGAGAGTTGTCCGTCTGGTGAAACTGTAACAACAAATCCGTACTTTGCGGTGGTTTCCAAGAACATCAGGAAGGCCAACTCACTTCCTCCTCCCTCTCTCTCTCTCTCTCTCAGATATGCAATCGTGATGATCGTTTGTCTCCATATTCGTGGTTTTGCTGCATGCGATGCGATTGTAGATTTAGAGGCGATCGGATATATTTGTCGCTCTCCGTCTTTTGGTTCGAAGATGGTCTGTCCATGTCCATCTGCAGTTCGTCTGCATACGAGAGAGTTGTCCGTCCGGTGAAACTGTAACAGCAAATCCATACTTTGCAGGGGTTTCGAAGACATCAGGAACGCCAACTCACTTCCTCCTCTCT
>JAGKPW010001303.1:0-24165 GCA_019926035.1 Melaleuca alternifolia
TCTCTCTCTCTCTCAGATACGCCTTCGCGATGATCGTTTGTCTCCACATTCGTGGTTTTGCTGCATGCTATACGATTGTAGATGTAGAGACGATCGGATGTATTTATCGATCTCCATTTTTTGGTTCGATGATGCTCTGTCCATGTCCATTTGTACTTCGTCTACATAAGGGAGAGTTGTCCGTCCGGTGAAACTGTAAAAGCAAATCCGGACTTCGCGGTGGTTTCGAAGAACCTCCCGTAAGCCATTCATTTCTCTTCTCTCTCTACGCTCCTAACTTATGCATTCCCTATGATCGTTTGCCCATAATTCGTGGTTTTGCTGCATGCGATGCGATGTAGATGTATAGGCGATTGATGGTATTTGTCCTCTCTCTATTTTTTGGTTCGTGATGCGCTTTCCATGCCATCTGTAGTTCGTCTGCATACGCGCTAGTTGGCCGTCCATGGCAACTTAAAACAAATCCGAACTTCACGTGGTTTCGAAGAACATCAGGTACGCCAATTCACTTCCCCCTCTCTCTCTCTCTCTCAGTTATGCATTCCCGATGATCATTTGTCTCCATATTCGTGGTTTTGCTACAAGCGATGCGATTGTAGATGTAGAGGCGATCGGATGTATCCGTCGCTCTTCGTTTTTTGGTTCGATGATGCTCTGTCCATTTCCATCTGCAGTTCGTCTGTATACGAGAGAGTTATCCATACGGTGAAAGTGTAAAAGCAAATCCGAACTTCGCGGTGGTTTCGAAGAACATCAGGTACACCCACTCACTTCCACCTCTCTCTCTCTCTCTCATATACGCATTCGCGATTATTGTTTGTCTCCACATTGGTGGTTTTGCTGCTTGCGATACGATTGTAGATGTAGAGACGATCGGATGTATTTATCGATCTCTATTTTTTGGTTCGATGATGCTCTGTCCATGTCCGTTTGTACTTCGTCTACATAAGGGAGAGTTGTCCGTCCGGTGAAACTGTAAAAGCAAATCCGGACTTCGCGGTGGTTTCAAAGAACATCAGGTACGCCAATTCAGTTCCTCCTCTCTCTCTCTCTCTCTATTATGCATTCACAATGATCGTTTGTCTCCATATTCGTTGTTTTGCTGCATGCGATGCGATTATAGATGTAGAGGCGATCGGATTAGAATTCGGTGAAACAATAAAACCAAATCCGGACTTCGCGGTGGTTTCGAAGAAAATCAGGTACGCCAATTCACTTCCTCCTCTCTCTCTCTCTCTTAGTTATGCATTCGTGATGATCGTTTGTCTCCATATTCATGGTCTTGCTGCATGCGATGCGATTGTAAATGTAAAGGCGATCGGATGTATTTGTCGCTCTCCGTTTTTTAGTTCGATGATGCTCTGTCCATGTCCATTTCTAGTTCGTCTACATACGAGAAAGTTGTCCATCCGGTGAAACTGTAAAAACAAATCCAGACTTCGCGGCTGTTTCGAAGAACATCAGGTACGCCAATTCACTTCCCCTCTCTCTCTCTCTCTCTCTCTCTCTCTCCCTTTCTCTCAGCTATGCATTCGCGATGATCGTTTGACACCATATTCGTGGTTTTGCTGCATGCGATGCGATTGTAGATGTTCAGGCGATCAGATGTATTTGTCGCTCTCCGTTTTTTGGTTCGATGATGCCCTGTCCATGTCTATCTGTACTTCATCTACATACGAGAGAGTTGTCCGTCCGGTGACACTGTAAAAGCAAATCCGGACTTCGCGGTTGTTTCGAAGAATATCAGGTACATTCATTTCCTCTCTCTCTCTCTCTCTCTCAGTTATGCATTCTCGATGATCGTTTTTCTCCATATTCGTGGTTTATCTGCATGCGATGCGATTGTAGATCTAGAGACGATCGGATGTATTTGTCGCTTTCCGTTTTTTGGTTCGATGATGCTCTGTCCATGTCCAGCTGTAGTTCGTCTGCGTACGAGAGAGTTGTCCGTTCGACGAAACTGTAAAAGCAAATCCGAACTTCACGGTGGTTTCGAAGAACATCAGGTACGCCAATTCACTTCATCCTCTCTCTCTCTCTCTCAGTTATGCATTCCCGATGATCGTTTGTCTCCATATTCGTGGTTTTGCTGCATGCGATGCGATTATAGATGTGGAGGCGATCGGATGTATTTGTCGCTCTTCGTTTTTTGGTTCGATTATGCTCTGTCCATTTCCATCTACAGTTCGTCCTGCATACGATAGAGTTATCCATTCGTGAAACTGTAAAGCAAATCCGAACTTTTGCGGTAGGTCTAAGACCTGCAGGTACACGACTCCACTTCCTCCTCTCTCTCTTTCTCTCAGATACCGCATTCGCGTTGATCGTTTGTTCTCTACATTCGTAGTTTTGCTATGCATGCGATACGATGGTAGGGTTAAGACGATTGGATGTATTTATCGATCTCCTTTTTGGTTCGATGTGCTCTGTCCCTGTCCATCTGTAGTTCGTCTACATAAGGTAGAGTTTGGCCGTCCGGGGACACTGTAAAGCAATCCGACTTCGCGTGGTTTCAAAACATCAGGTTCGTTAATTCAGTTTCCTCCTCTTCTCTCTCTCTCTCTCTCTCTCCTCTCTCTCTATTTGCATTCGCGCTGATCGTTTGTCCTCCATATTCGTTGTTTTGCTGCATCCGATGCGATTGTAGATGTAGAGGCAACGATTTGTTCGTCCGGTGAAACCTCAAGAAAAGCCGGACCTTCGCGGTCCGTTGAATAACTCATGTACGCCAATTTCACTTGCTCCTCTCTCTCTCTCTCCTCAGTTCATGCATTCGCGATGATCGTTCGTCTCCATATTCGTGGTTTTGCTGCATGCGATGCGATTGTTAATGTAAAGGCGATCGGATGTATTTGTCGCTCTTCGTTTTTTGGTTCGATGATGCTATGTCCATGTCCATTTGTAGTTCGTCTGCATACGAGAGAGTTGTCCATCCGGTGAAACTGTAAAAGCAAATCCGGACTTGGCGGCGGTTTCGAAGAACATCAGGTACGCCAGTTCACTTCCTCCTCTCTCTCTCTCTCTCTCACAGTTATGCATTCGCGATGATCGTTTGTCTACATATTCGTGGTTTTGCTACATGCGATGCGATTGTAGATGTTGAGGCGATCGGATGTATTTGTCGCTCTCCGTTTTTTGGTTCGATGATGCCCTGTCCATGTCCATCTGTACTTCATCTGCATATGAGAGAGTTATCCGTCCGGTGATACTGTAAAAGCAAATCCGGACTTCGCGGTGGTTTCGAAGAACATCAGGTACACCAACTCATTTCCTCCTCTCTCTCTCTCTCTCTCTCTCAGTTATGCATTCTCGATGATCGTTTTTCTCCATATTCGTGGATTTGCTGCATGCGATGCTATTGTAGATCTAGAGGCGATCGGATGTATTTGTCGCTCTCCATTTTTTGGTTCGATGATGCTCTGTCCATGTCCATCTGTAGTTGGTCTGCCTACGAGAGAGTTGTCCGTCCGATGAAACTGTAAAAGCAAATCCGAACTTCACGGTGGTTTCAAAGAACATCAGGTACGCCAATTCACTTCCTCCTCTCTGTGTCTCTCTCTATTATGCATTCGCAATGATCGTTTGTCTCCATATTCGTGGTTTTGCTGCATGCGATGCGATTGTAGATGTAGAGGCGATCGGATATATTTGTTGCTCTCCGTTTTTTGGTTCGATGATGGATTGTCCATTTCCATCTGTAGTTCGTCTGCATACGGGAGAGTTATCTATCCGGTGAAACTATAAAAGCAAATCCGGACTTCGCAGTGGTTTCGAAGAACATCAGGTACGCCAATTCAGTTCGTCCTCTCTCTCTCTCTCTCTCTCTCTCTCTCTTAATTACGCATTCCCGAAGATCGTTTGTCTCCATATTTATGGTTTTGCTGCATGCGATGCGATTGTAGACGTAGAGGTGATCGGATGTATGTGTCGCTCTCCATTTTTTGGTTCGACGATGCTCTGTCCATGTCCATCTGTAGTTCGTCTGCATACGATAGAGTTGTCCGTCCAGTGCAACTGTAAAAGCAAATCCGGACTTCGCGGTGGTTTCGAAGAACATCAGGTACGCCAATTCAGTTCCTCCTCTCTCTTTCTCTCTCTCAATTATGCATTCCCGATGATCGTTTGTCTCCATATTCGTGGTTTTGCTGCATGCGATGCGATTGTAGACGTAGAGGTGATCGGATCTATTTTTCGCTTTTCGTTTTTTGGTTCGATGATGCTCTGTCCATTTCCATCTGCAGTTCGTCTGCATAGTAGAGAGTTATCCATACGGTGAAACTGTAAAAGCAAATCCGAACTTCGCGATGGTTTCAAAGAACATTAGGTACACCAACTCACTTCCTCCTCTCTCTCTCTCTCTCTCAGATACGCATTCGCAATGATCGTTTGTCTCCACATTCGTGGTTTTGCTGCATGCGATACGATTGTAGATATAGAGACGATTGGATGTATTTATCGATCTCCATTTTTTGGTTCGATGATGCTCTGTCCATGTCCGTTTGTACTTCGTCTACATAAGGGAGAGTTGTCCGTCCAGTGAAACAATAAAAGCAAATCCGGACGTCGCGGTGGTTTCGAAGAAAATCTGGTACGCCAATTCACTTCCTCCTCTCTGTCTCTCTCTCAGTTATGCATTCGCGATGATCGTTTGTCTCCATATTCGTGGTTTTGCTGCATGCGATGCGATTGTAAATGTAAAGGCGATCAGATGTATTTGTCGCTCTTCATTTTTTGGTTCGATGATGCTCTGTCCATGGTCCATTTGTGAGTTCGTCTGCATACGAGAGAGTGTCCATCCGGTGATGAAACGTAAAAAGCAAAAATCCGGACCTCGCGCGGTTTCGACGAACAATCAGGTACGCCAATTCACTTCCCTACTCTCTCTCGCCTCCTCTCTCTCAGTTATGCATTCGCGATGATAGTTGTCTCCATTCGTGGGTTTCCTGCATTCTATGCGATTGTAGATGTAGAGGCGATCGGATGTATTTGTCGCTCTCCGTTTTTTGGTTCGATGATGCCCTGTCCATGTCCATCTGTGCTTCATCTACATACCAGAGAGTTGTCCGTCCGGTGATACTGTAAAAGCAAATCCGTACTTCGCGGTGGTTTCGAAGAACATCAGGTACACCAACTCATTTCCTCCTCTCTCTCTCTCTCTCAGTTATGCATTCTCGATGATCGTTTTTCTCCATATTCGTGGTTTTGCTGCATGCAATGCGATGTAGATCTAGAGGCGATCGGATGTATTTGTCGCTCTCATTTTTTGGTTCGATGATGCTCTGTCCATGTCCATCTGTAGTTCGTCTGCCTACGAGAGAGTTGTCCGTCCGATGAAACTGTAAAAGCAAATCCAAACTTCACGGTGGTTTCGAAGAACATCTTGTACGCCAATTCACTTCCTCCCCCCTCTCTCTCTCTCTCTCTTAGTTATGCATTCCCGATGATCGTTTGTCTCCATATTCGTGGTTTTGCTGCATGCCATGCGATTGTAGCTATAGAGGCGATCGGATGTATTTGTCGCTCTTCGTTTTTTGATTCGATGATTGTCGGTCCATTTCCATCTGCAGTTCGTTTGCATACCAGAGAGTTATCCATCCGGTGAAATTGTACAAGCAAATCCGAACTTCGCGGTGGTGGCAAAGAACATCAGGTACACCAACTCACTTCCTCCTCTCTCTCTCTCTCTCTCTCTCTCTCTCTCAGATACGCCTTCGCGATGATCGTTTGTCTCCACATTCGTGGTTTTGCTGCATGCTATACGATTGTAGATGTAGAGACGATCGGATGTATTTATCGATCTCCATTTTTTGGTTCGATGATGCTCTGTCCATGTCCATCTGTAGTTCGTCTGCATACAAGAGAATTGTCCGTCCGGTAAAATTGTAAAAGCAAATCCGGACTTCGCGGTGGTTTCGAAGAACATCCCGTACGCCAATATTCAGTTCCTCTTCTCTCTCTATCTCTCTAATATGCATTCACGATGATCGTTTGTCTCCATATTCGTGGTTTTGCTGCATGCGATGCGATTGTAGATGTGAGGCGATTGTGATGTATTTGTCGCTATCTATTTTTTGGTTCGATATGCTCGTCCATGTCCATCTGGAGTCGTCTGATCGAGATAGATTGGCGTTCCAGGAAAACTGTAAAAGCAAAATCCGGCTTCACGGGGGTTGATTTTTCGAAGAACATCAGGTACGCCAATTCACTTCCCCCTCTCTCTCTCTCTCTCAGTTATGCATTCCCGATGATCATTTGTCTCCATATTCGTGGTTTTGCTACAAGCGATGCGATTGTAGATGTAGAGGCGATCGGATGTATCCGTCGCTCTTCGTTTTTTGGTTCGATGATGCTCTGTCCATTTCCATCTGCAGTTCGTCTGTATACGAGAGAGTTATCCATACGGTGAAAGTGTAAAAGCAAATCCGAACTTCGCGGTGGTTTCGAAGAACATCAGGTACACCCACTCACTTCCACCTCTCTCTCTCTCTCTCATATACGCATTCGCGATTATTGTTTGTCTCCACATTGGTGGTTTTGCTGCTTGCGATACGATTGTAGATGTAGAGACGATCGGATGTATTTATCGATCTCTATTTTTTGGTTCGATGATGCTCTGTCCATGTCCGTTTGTACTTCGTCTACATAAGGGAGAGTTGTCCGTCCGGTGAAACTGTAAAAGCAAATCCGGACTTCGCGGTGGTTTCAAAGAACATCAGGTACGCCAATTCAGTTCCTCCTCTCTCTCTCTCTCTCTATTATGCATTCACAATGATCGTTTGTCTCCATATTCGTTGTTTTGCTGCATGCGATGCGATTATAGATGTAGAGGCGATCGGATTAGAATTCGGTGAAACAATAAAACCAAATCCGGACTTCGCGGTGGTTTCGAAGAAAATCAGGTACGCCAATTCACTTCCTCCTCTCTCTCTCTCTCTTAGTTATGCATTCGTGATGATCGTTTGTCTCCATATTCATGGTCTTGCTGCATGCGATGCGATTGTAAATGTAAAGGCGATCGGATGTATTTGTCGCTCTCCGTTTTTTAGTTCGATGATGCTCTGTCCATGTCCATTTCTAGTTCGTCTACATACGAGAAAGTTGTCCATCCGGTGAAACTGTAAAAACAAATCCAGACTTCGCGGCTGTTTCGAAGAACATCAGGTACGCCAATTCACTTCCCCTCTCTCTCTCTCTCTCTCTCTCTCTCTCCCTTTCTCTCAGCTATGCATTCGCGATGATCGTTTGACACCATATTCGTGGTTTTGCTGCATGCGATGCGATTGTAGATGTTCAGGCGATCAGATGTATTTGTCGCTCTCCGTTTTTTGGTTCGATGATGCCCTGTCCATGTCTATCTGTACTTCATCTACATACGAGAGAGTTGTCCGTCCGGTGACACTGTAAAAGCAAATCCGGACTTCGCGGTTGTTTCGAAGAATATCAGGTACATTCATTTCCTCTCTCTCTCTCTCTCTCTCAGTTATGCATTCTCGATGATCGTTTTTCTCCATATTCGTGGTTTATCTGCATGCGATGCGATTGTAGATCTAGAGACGATCGGATGTATTTGTCGCTTTCCGTTTTTTGGTTCGATGATGCTCTGTCCATGTCCAGCTGTAGTTCGTCTGCGTACGAGAGAGTTGTCCGTTCGACGAAACTGTAAAAGCAAATCCGAACTTCACGGTGGTTTCGAAGAACATCAGGTACGCCAATTCACTTCATCCTCTCTCTCTCTCTCTCAGTTATGCATTCCCGATGATCGTTTGTCTCCATATTCGTGGTTTTGCTGCATGCGATGCGATTATAGATGTGGAGGCGATCGGATGTATTTGTCGCTCTTCGTTTTTTGGTTCGATTATGCTCTGTCCATTTCCATCTACAGTTCGTCTGCATACGAGAGAGTTATCCATTCGGTGAAACTGTAAAAGCAAATCCGAACTTTGCGTAGTGTCGAAGAACATCAGGTACACCAACTCACTTCCTCCTCTCTCTCTCTCTCTCAGATACGCATTCGCGTTGATCGTTTGTCTCTACATTCGTGGTTTTGCTGCATGCGATACGATTGTAGATGTAGAGACGATTGGATGTATTTATCGATCTCCATTTTTTGGTTCGATGATGCTCTGTCCATGTCCATCTGTAGTTCATCTGCATACGAGAGAGTTGTCCGTACGGTGAAATTGTAAAATCAAATCCGGACTCGCGGTGGTTTTGAAGAACATCAGGTATGTGAATTCAGTTCCTCCTCCCTTCTCTCTCTCTCTCTCTATCTCCTATCTCTCTCTCCTCCCCTATATGCATTCGCGATGATCGGTTGGTCTCCATATTCGTTGTTTTGCTGCATCCGATGCGATTGTAGATGTAGAGGCGATCGGATTTGTCCGTCCGGTGAAACAATAAAAGAAAATCCGGACTTCGCGATGGTTTCGAAGAAAATCAGGTACGCCAATTCACTTGCTCCTCTCTCTCTCTCTCAGTTATGCATTCGCGATGATCGTTCGTCTCCATATTCGTGGTTTTGCTGCATGCGATGCGATTGTTAATGTAAAGGCGATCGGATGTATTTGTCGCTCTTCGTTTTTTGGTTCGATGATGCTATGTCCATGTCCATTTGTAGTTCGTCTGCATACGAGAGAGTTGTCCATCCGGTGAAACTGTAAAAGCAAATCCGGACTTGGCGGCGGTTTCGAAGAACATCAGGTACGCCAGTTCACTTCCTCCTCTCTCTCTCTCTCTCTCACAGTTATGCATTCGCGATGATCGTTTGTCTACATATTCGTGGTTTTGCTACATGCGATGCGATTGTAGATGTTGAGGCGATCGGATGTATTTGTCGCTCTCCGTTTTTTGGTTCGATGATGCCCTGTCCATGTCCATCTGTACTTCATCTGCATATGAGAGAGTTATCCGTCCGGTGATACTGTAAAACCAAATCCGGACTTCGCGGTGGTTTCGAAGAACATCAGGTACACCAACTCATTTCCTCCTCTCTCTCTCTCTCTCTCTCTCTTAGTTATGCATTCTCGATGATCGTTTTTCTCCATATTCGTGGATTTGCTGCATGCGATGCTATTGTAGATCTAGAGGCGATCGGATGTATTTGTCGCTCTCCATTTTTTAGTTCGATGATGCTCTGTCCATGTCCATCTGTAGTTGGTCTGCCTACGAGAGAGTTGTCCGTCCGATGAAACTGTAAAAGCAAATCCGAACTTCACGGTGGTTTCAAAGAACATCAGGTACGCCAATTCACTTCCTCCTCTCTGTGTCTCTCTCTATTATGCATTCGCAATGATCGTTTGTCTCCATATTCGTGGTTTTGCTGCATGCGATGCGATTGTAGATGTAGAGGCGATCGGATATATTTGTTGCTCTCCGTTTTTTGGTTCGATGATGGATTGTCCATTTCCATCTGTAGTTCGTCTGCATACGGGAGAGTTATCTATCCGGTGAAACTATAAAAGCAAATCCGGACTTCGCAGTGGTTTCGAAGAACATCAGGTACGCCAATTCAGTTTCGTCCTCTCTCTCTCTCTCTCTCTCTCTAATTACGCATTCCCGAAGATCGTTTGTCTCCATATTTATGGTTTTGCTGCATGCGATGCGATTGTAGACGTAGAGGTGATCGGATGTATGTGTCGCTCTCCATTTTTTGGTTCGACGATGCTCTGTCCATGTCCATCTGTAGTTCGTCTGCATACGATAGAGTTGTCCGTCCAGTGCAACTGTAAAAGCAAATCCGGACTTCGCGGTGGTTTCGAAGAACATCAGGTACGCCAATTCAGTTCCTCCTCTCTCTTTCTCTCTCTCAATTATGCATTCCCGATGATCGTTTGTCTCCATATTCGTGGTTTTGCTGCATGCGATGCGATTGTAGACGTAGAGGTGATCGGATCTATTTTTCGCTTTTCGTTTTTTGGTTCGATGATGCTCTGTCCATTTCCATCTGCAGTTCGTCTGCATAGTAGAGAGTTATCCATACGGTGAAACTGTAAAAGCAAATCCGAACTTCGCGATGGTTTCAAAGAACATTAGGTACACCAACTCACTTCCTCCTCTCTCTCTCTCTCTCTCAGATACGCATTCGCAATGATCGTTTGTCTCCACATTCGTGGTTTTGCTGCATGCGATACGATTGTAGATATAGAGACGATTGGATGTATTTATCGATCTCCATTTTTTGGTTCGATGATGCTCTGTCCATGTCCGTTTGTACTTCGTCTACATAAGGGAGAGTTGTCCGTCCAGTGAAACAATAAAAGCAAATCCGGACGTCGCGGTGGTTTCGAAGAAAATCTGGTACGCCAATTCACTTCCTCCTCTCTGTCTCTCTCTCAGTTATGCATTCGCGATGATCGTTTGTCTCCATATTCGTGGTTTTGCTGCATGCGATGCGATTGTAAATGTAAAGGCGATCAGATGTATTTGTCGCTCTTCATTTTTTGGTTCGATGATGCTCTGTCCATGTCCATTTGTAGTTCGTCTGCATACGAGAGAGTTGTCCATCCGGTGAAACTGTAAAAGCAAAACCGGACTTCGCGGTGGTTTCGAAGAACATCAGGTACGCCAATTCACTTTCTCCTCTCTCTCTCTCTCACTCTCTCTTCTCATGCATTCGCGATGATCGTTTGTCTCCATATTCGTGGTTTTTACTGCATGGATCGATTGTAGATGTTTGAGGCGATCGGATGTATTTGTCGCTCTCTCGTTTTTTTGGTTCGATGATGCCCTGTCCATGTCCATCTGTGCTTCATCTACATACCATAGAGTTGTCCTCCGTTATACTGTAAAAGCAAATCCGTACTTCGCGGTGGTTTCGAAGAACATCGGTACACCACCTCATTTCCTCCTCTCTCTCTCTCTCTCAGTTATGCATTCTCGATGATCGTTTTTCTCCATATTCGTGGTTTTGCTGCATGCAATGCGATGTAGATCTAGAGGCGATCGGATGTATTTGTCGCTCTCATTTTTTGGTTCGATGATGCTCTGTCCATGTCCATCTGTAGTTCGTCTGCCTACGAGAGAGTTGTCCTCCGATGAAACTGTAAAAGCAAATCCAAACTTCACGGTGGTTTCGAAGAACATCTTGTACGCCAATTCACTTCCTCCCCCCTCTCTCTCTCTCTCTCTTAGTTATGCATTCCCGATGATCGTTTGTCTCCATATTCGTGGTTTTGCTGCATGCCATGCGATTGTAGCTATAGAGGCGATCGGATGTATTTGTCGCTCTTCGTTTTTTGATTCGATGATTGTCGGTCCATTTCCATCTGCAGTTCGTTTGCATACCAGAGAGTTATCCATCCGGTGAAATTGTACAAGCAAATCCGAACTTCGCGGTGGTGGCAAAGAACATCAGGTACACCAACTCACTTCCTCCTCTCTCTCTCTCTCTCTCTCTCTCTCTCTCAGATACGCCTTCGCGATGATCGTTTGTCTCCACATTCGTGGTTTTGCTGCATGCTATACGATTGTAGATGTAGAGACGATCGGATGTATTTATCGATCTCCATTTTTTGGTTCGATGATGCTCTGTCCATGTCCCATTTGTACTTCGTCTACTAAGGGAGTTGTCCGTCCGTGAAACTGTAAAAGCAAATCCGGACTTCGCGGTGGTTTTCGAAGAACATCAGGTACGCCAATTATCACTCCTCTCTCGTCTCTCTCTCTCTCTCAATTATGCATTCGCGATGATCGTTTGTCTCCATATTCGTGGTTTTCCTACATGCGATGGGATTGTAGATATAGAGGCGATCGGATGTATTTGTCGCTCTCCATTTTTTGGTTCGATGATGCTCTGTCCATGTCCATCTGCAGTTTCGTCTGCATACGAGAGAGTTGTCCCTCTGGTGAAGCTGTAAAAGCAAATCCGAATTCACGTGGTTTCGAAGAACATCAGGTACGCCAATTCACTTCCCCCTCTCTCTCTCTCTCTCAGGTACGCCAATTCACTTCCCCCTCTCTCTCTCTCTCTCAGTTATGCATTCCCGATGATCATTTGTCTCCATATTCGTGGTTTTGCTACAAGCGATGCGATTGTAGATGTAGAGGCGATCGGATGTATCCGTCGCTCTTCGTTTTTTGGTTCGATGATGCTCTGTCCATTTCCATCTGCAGTTCGTCTGTATACGAGAGAGTTATCCATACGGTGAAAGTGTAAAAGCAAATCCGAACTTCGCGGTGGTTTCGAAGAACATCAGGTACACCCACTCACTTCCACCTCTCTCTCTCTCTCTCATATACGCATTCGCGATTATTGTTTGTCTCCACATTGGTGGTTTTGCTGCTTGCGATACGATTGTAGATGTAGAGACGATCGGATGTATTTATCGATCTCTATTTTTTGGTTCGATGATGCTCTGTCCATGTCCGTTTGTACTTCGTCTACATAAGGGAGAGTTGTCCGTCCGGTGAAACTGTAAAAGCAAATCCGGACTTCGCGGTGGTTTCAAAGAACATCAGGTACGCCAATTCAGTTCCTCCTCTCTCTCTCTCTCTCTATTATGCATTCACAATGATCGTTTGTCTCCATATTCGTTGTTTTGCTGCATGCGATGCGATTATAGATGTAGAGGCGATCGGATTAGAATTCGGTGAAACAATAAAACCAAATCCGGACTTCGCGGTGGTTTCGAAGAAAATCAGGTACGCCAATTCACTTCCTCCTCTCTCTCTCTCTCTTAGTTATGCATTCGTGATGATCGTTTGTCTCCATATTCATGGTCTTGCTGCATGCGATGCGATTGTAAATGTAAAGGCGATCGGATGTATTTGTCGCTCTCCGTTTTTTAGTTCGATGATGCTCTGTCCATGTCCATTTCTAGTTCGTCTACATACGAGAAAGTTGTCCATCCGGTGAAACTGTAAAAACAAATCCAGACTTCGCGGCTGTTTCGAAGAACATCAGGTACGCCAATTCACTTCCCCTCTCTCTCTCTCTCTCTCTCTCTCTCTCCCTTTCTCTCAGCTATGCATTCGCGATGATCGTTTGACACCATATTCGTGGTTTTGCTGCATGCGATGCGATTGTAGATGTTCAGGCGATCAGATGTATTTGTCGCTCTCCGTTTTTTGGTTCGATGATGCCCTGTCCATGTCTATCTGTACTTCATCTAAATACGAGAGAGTTGTCCGTCCGGTGACACTGTAAAAGCAAATCCGGACTTCGCGGTTGTTTCGAAGAATATCAGGTACATTCATTTCCTCTCTCTCTCTCTCTCTCAGTTATGCATTCTCGATGATCGTTTTTCTCCATATTCGTGGTTTATCTGCATGCGATGCGATTGTAGATCTAGAGACGATCGGATGTATTTGTCGCTTTCCGTTTTTTGGTTCGATGATGCTCTGTCCATGTCCAGCTGTAGTTCGTCTGCGTACGAGAGAGTTGTCCGTTCGACGAAACTGTAAAAGCAAATCCGAACTTCACGGTGGTTTCGAAGAACATCAGGTACGCCAATTCACTTCATCCTCTCTCTCTCTCTCAGTTATGCATTCCCGATGATCGTTTGTCTCCATATTCGTGGTTTTGCTGCATGCGATGCGATTATAGATGTGGAGGCGATCGGATGTATTTGTCGCTCTTCGTTTTTTGGTTCGATTATGCTCTGTCCATTTCCATCTACAGTTCGTCTGCATACGAGAGAGTTATCCATTCGGTGAAACTGTAAAAGCAAATCCGAACTTTGCGGTAGTGTCGAAGAACATCAGGTACACGAACTCACTTCCTCCTCTCTCTCTTTCTCTCAGATACGCATTCGCGTTGATCGTTTGTCTCTACATTCGTAGTTTTGCTGCATGCGATACGATTGTAGATGTAGAGACGATTGGATGTATTTATCGATCTCCATTTTTTGGTTCGATGATGCTCTGTCCATGTCCATCTGTAGTTCGTCTACATAAGGGAGAGTTGTCCGTCCGGTGAAACTGTAAAAGCAAATCCGGACTTCGCGGTGGTTTCGAAGAACATCAGGTTCGTTAATTCAGTTCCTCCTCTCTCTCTCTCTCTCTCTCTCTCTCTCTCTCTCTCTCTCTCTCTTATTATGCATTCCGGATGATCGTTGTCTCCATATTCGTTGTTTTGCTCGATCCAAGATGCGATTGTAAAAAAGAAATGTAGAGGGGCTATCGAATTGTTCCGTCCGGTGAAACATAAAAGAAAATCCGGACCTTCGCGGTCGTTTCAGAAAATCAGGTATATCCAATTCAGCTTGCTCCTCTCTCTCTCCTCTCTCTCAGTTTCAGTTCGCGATGATCGTTTGTCCACATATTCGTGGTTTGGCTGCATGCGATGCGATTTGTAGGTGTAAGGGCGATCGGATGTATTTGTCACTCTCCGTTTTTTGGTTCGATGATGCTCTGTCCATGTCCATCTGCAGTCCATCTGGATACGAGAGAGTTGTTCGTCCGGTGAAACTGTTAAAGCAAATCCGGACTTCACGGTGATTTCGAAGAACTTTAGGTACGCCAACTTACTTCCTCCTCTCTCTCTCTCGCTCTCTCTTCTCACATTTATGCTTCGCAGATGACGTTTGGCTTACAATATTCGTGTTTTGCTACATGTGCGATGCGATTGTAGATGTTGAGGCGATCGGATGTATTTGTCGCTCTCCGTTTTTTGGTTCGATGATGCCCTGTCCATGTCCATCTGTACTTCATCTGCATATGAGAGAGTTATCCGTCCGGTGATACTGTAAAACCAAATCCGGACTTCGCGGTGGTTTCGAAGAACATCAGGTACACCAACTCATTTCCTCCTCTCTCTCTCTCTCTCTCTCTCTTAGTTATGCATTCTCGATGATCGTTTTTCTCCATATTCGTGGATTTGCTGCATGCGATGCTATTGTAGATCTAGAGGCGATCGGATGTATTTGTCGCTCTCCATTTTTTAGTTCGATGATGCTCTGTCCATGTCCATCTGTAGTTGGTCTGCCTACGAGAGAGTTGTCCGTCCGATGAAACTGTAAAAGCAAATCCGAACTTCACGGTGGTTTCAAAGAACATCAGGTACGCCAATTCACTTCCTCCTCTCTGTGTCTCTCTCTATTATGCATTCGCAATGATCGTTTGTCTCCATATTCGTGGTTTTGCTGCATGCGATGCGATTGTAGATGTAGAGGCGATCGGATATATTTGTTGCTCTCCGTTTTTTGGTTCGATGATGGATTGTCCATTTCCATCTGTAGTTCGTCTGCATACGGGAGAGTTATCTATCCGGTGAAACTATAAAAGCAAATCCGGACTTCGCAGTGTTTTTCGAAGAACATCAGTACGCCAATTTCGTTCGTTCGCGTTCGCTCCTACTCTCTCTCTCTCACGCCTCCCTCTAACCTCTCCTCTCTCCTCTCTCTCCTCTCTCTCCTCTCTCTCAATTACATGCTTCCCCGAAATCGTTTGTCTCCATATTCGTGGTTTTGCTGCATGCGATGCGATTGTAGACGTAGAGGTGATCGGATGTATGTGTCGCTCTCCATTTTTTGGTTCGACGATGCTCTGTCCATGTCCATCTGTAGTTCGTCTGCATACGATAGAGTTGTCCGTCCAGTGCAACTGTAAAAGCAAATCCGGACTTCGCGGTGGTTTCGAAGAACATCAGGTACGCCAATTCAGTTCCTCCTCTCTCTTTCTCTCTCTCAATTATGCATTCCCGATGATCGTTTGTCTCCATATTCGTGGTTTTGCTGCATGCGATGCGATTGTAGACGTAGAGGTGATCGGATCTATTTTTCGCTTTTCGTTTTTTGGTTCGATGATGCTCTGTCCATTTCCATCTGCAGTTCGTCTGCATAGTAGAGAGTTATCCATACGGTGAAACTGTAAAAGCAAATCCGAACTTCGCGATGGTTTCAAAGAACATTAGGTACACCAACTCACTTCCTCCTCTCTCTCTCTCTCTCTCAGATACGCATTCGCAATGATCGTTTGTCTCCACATTCGTGGTTTTGCTGCATGCGATACGATTGTAGATATAGAGACGATTGGATGTATTTATCGATCTCCATTTTTTGGTTCGATGATGCTCTGTCCATGTCCGTTTGTACTTCGTCTACATAAGGGAGAGTTGTCCGTCCAGTGAAACAATAAAAGCAAATCCGGACGTCGCGGTGGTTTCGAAGAAAATCTGGTACGCCAATTCACTTCCTCCTCTCTGTCTCTCTCTCAGTTATGCATTCGCGATGATCGTTTGTCTCCATATTCGTGGTTTTGTTGCATGCGATGCGATTGTAGATGTAAAGGCGATCAGATGTATTTGTGACTCTCCGTTTTTTGGTTCGATGATACTCTGTCCATGTCCATCTGCAGTTCGTCTGCATACGAGAGAGTTATCCGTCCGGTGAAACTGCAAAAGCAAAATCGGACTTCGCGGTGGTTTTGAAGAACATCAGGTACGCCAACTCACTTCCTCCTCTCTCTCTCCCTCTCCCTCAGATATTCCTTCACGATGATCGTCTGTTTCCATATTCGTGGTTTTGCTGCATGGGATACGATTGTAGATGTAGAGGCGATCGGATGTATTTGTCACTCTCCATTTTTTGGTTTCGTGATGCTCTGTCCATGTCCATCTGTAGTTCGTTTGCATACGAGAGAGTTATCCGTCCGGTGAAACTGTAAAAGCAATTTCGGACTTCGCGATGGTTTTGAAGAACTTCAGGCTACACAACTCAGTTCCTCTCGCTCTCTCTCTCTCAGTTATGCATCTCGAGATCGTTTTCCCAAATATTCGTGGTTTTGCTGCATGCAAGGGCGATTGCGAGATGTAGAGGCGATCGGATGTATTTGTCGCTCTCCGTTTTTTGGTTCGATGATGCTCTGTCCATGGCCATCTGTAGTTCGTCTGCCTACGAGAGAGTTGTCCGTCCGATGAAACTGTAAAAGCAAATCCAAACTTCACGGTGGTTTCGAAGAACATCTTGTACGCCAATTCACTTCCTCCCCCCTCTCTCTCTCTCTCTCTTAGTTATGCATTCCCGATGATCGTTTGTCTCCATATTCGTGGTTTTGCTGCATGCCATGCGATTGTAGCTATAGAGGCGATCGGATGTATTTGTCGCTCTTCGTTTTTTGATTCGATGATTGTCGGTCCATTTCCATCTGCAGTTCGTCTGCATACGAGAGAGTTATCCATCCGGTGAAACTGTAAAAGCCAATCCGAACTTCGCGGTGGTGGCAAAGAACATCAGGTACACCAACTCACTTCCTCCTCTCTCTCTCTCTCTCTCTCTCTCTCTCTCAGATACGCCTTCGCGATGATCGTTTGTCTCCACATTCGTGGTTTTGCTGCATGCTATACGATTGTAGATGTAGAGACGATCGGATGTATTTATCGATCTCCATTTTTTGGTTCGATGATGCTCTGTCCATGTCCATCTGTAGTTCGTCTGCCTACGAGAAAGTTGTCCGTCCGGTAAAACTGTAAAAGCAAATCCGGACATCGCGGTGGTTTCGAAGAACATCCCGTACGCCAATTCAGTTCCTCTTCTCCTCTCTATCTCGCTAAAGTATGCATTCAAGATGATCGTTTGTCTCCATATTCGTGTTTGCTGCATGCGAATTGCGATTGTAGATGTAAGGCGATTGGATCAGTCGTCATTTGTCGCTCTCTATTACGTTAATTGGTTCGATGATGCTCTGTCCATGTCCATCGGTAGTTCGTCTGCATACGATAGTTGGCCGTCCAGTGAAACTGTAAAAGCAATCCGAACTTCACGGTGGTTTCGAAGAACATCAGGTACGCCAATTCACTTCCCCCTCTCTCTCTCTCTCTCAGTTATGCATTCCCGATGATCATTTGTCTCCATATTCGTGGTTTTGCTACAAGCGATGCGATTGTAGATGTAGAGGCGATCGGATGTATCCGTCGCTCTTCGTTTTTTGGTTCGATGATGCTCTGTCCATTTCCATCTGCAGTTCGTCTGTATACGAGAGAGTTATCCATACGGTGAAAGTGTAAAAGCAAATCCGAACTTCGCGGTGGTTTCGAAGAACATCAGGTACACCCACTCACTTCCACCTCTCTCTCTCTCTCTCATATACGCATTCGCGATTATTGTTTGTCTCCACATTGGTGGTTTTGCTGCTTGCGATACGATTGTAGATGTAGAGACGATCGGATGTATTTATCGATCTCTATTTTTTGGTTCGATGATGCTCTGTCCATGTCCGTTTGTACTTCGTCTACATAAGGGAGAGTTGTCCGTCCGGTGAAACTGTAAAAGCAAATCCGGACTTCGCGGTGGTTTCAAAGAACATCAGGTACGCCAATTCAGTTCCTCCTCTCTCTCTCTCTCTCTATTATGCATTCACAATGATCGTTTGTCTCCATATTCGTTGTTTTGCTGCATGCGATGCGATTATAGATGTAGAGGCGATCGGATTAGAATTCGGTGAAACAATAAAACCAAATCCGGACTTCGCGGTGGTTTCGAAGAAAATCAGGTACGCCAATTCACTTCCTCCTCTCTCTCTCTCTCTTAGTTATGCATTCGTGATGATCGTTTGTCTCCATATTCATGGTCTTGCTGCATGCGATGCGATTGTAAATGTAAAGGCGATCGGATGTATTTGTCGCTCTCCGTTTTTTAGTTCGATGATGCTCTGTCCATGTCCATTTCTAGTTCGTCTACATACGAGAAAGTTGTCCATCCGGTGAAACTGTAAAAACAAATCCAGACTTCGCGGCTGTTTCGAAGAACATCAGGTACGCCAATTCACTTCCCCTCTCTCTCTCTCTCTCTCTCTCTCTCTCCCTTTCTCTCAGCTATGCATTCGCGATGATCGTTTGACACCATATTCGTGGTTTTGCTGCATGCGATGCGATTGTAGATGTTCAGGCGATCAGATGTATTTGTCGCTCTCCGTTTTTTGGTTCGATGATGCCCTGTCCATGTCTATCTGTACTTCATCTACATACGAGAGAGTTGTCCGTCCGGTGACACTGTAAAAGCAAATCCGGACTTCGCGGTTGTTTCGAAGAATATCAGGTACATTCATTTCCTCTCTCTCTCTCTCTCTCTCAGTTATGCATTCTCGATGATCGTTTTTCTCCATATTCGTGGTTTATCTGCATGCGATGCGATTGTAGATCTAGAGACGATCGGATGTATTTGTCGCTTTCCGTTTTTTGGTTCGATGATGCTCTGTCCATGTCCAGCTGTAGTTCGTCTGCGTACGAGAGAGTTGTCCGTTCGACGAAACTGTAAAAGCAAATCCGAACTTCACGGTGGTTTCGAAGAACATCAGGTACGCCAATTCACTTCATCCTCTCTCTCTCTCTCTCAGTTATGCATTCCCGATGATCGTTTGTCTCCATATTCGTGGTTTTGCTGCATGCGATGCGATTATAGATGTGGAGGCGATCGGATGTATTTGTCGCTCTTCGTTTTTTGGTTCGATTATGCTCTGTCCATTTCCATCTACAGTTCGTCTGCATACGAGAGAGTTATCCATTCGGTGAAACTGTAAAAGCAAATCCGAACTTTGCGTAGTGTCGAAGAACATCAGGTACACCAACTCACTTCCTCCTCTCTCTCTCTCTCTCAGATACGCATTCGCGTTGATCGTTTGTCTCTACATTCGTGGTTTTGCTGCATGCGATACGATTGTAGATGTAGAGACGATTGGATGTATTTATCGATCTCCATTTTTTGGTTCGATGATGCTCTGTCCATGTCCATCTGTAGTTCATCTGCATACGAGAGAGTTGTCCGTACGGTGAAATTGTAAAATCAAATCCGGACTCGCGGTGGTTTTGAAGAACATCAGGTATGTGAATTCAGTTCCTCCTCGCTCTCTTCTCTCTCTCTCCTCTCTCTCCTCTCTCTCTCTATTATCCCACAAAAAATTTTTTTCCCCCCCCCCCCCCCGCGATGATCGTGTCTCCTATTCGTGTTTTGCTGCATCCGATGCGATTGTAGATGTAGAGGCGATCGGATTTGTCCGTCCGGTGAAACAATAAAAGAAAATCCGGACTTCGCGATGGTTTCGAAGAAAATCAGGTACGCCAATTCACTTGCTCCTCTCTCTCTCTCTCAGTTATGCATTCGCGATGATCGTTCGTCTCCATATTCGTGGTTTTGCTGCATGCGATGCGATTGTTAATGTAAAGGCGATCGGATGTATTTGTCGCTCTTCGTTTTTTGGTTCGATGATGCTATGTCCATGTCCATTTGTAGTTCGTCTGCATACGAGAGAGTTGTCCATCCGGTGAAACTGTAAAAGCAAATCCGGACTTGGCGGCGGTTTCGAAGAACATCAGGTACGCCAGTTCACTTCCTCCTCTCTCTCTCTCTCTCTCACAGTTATGCATTCGCGATGATCGTTTGTCTACATATTCGTGGTTTTGCTACATGCGATGCGATTGTAGATGTTGAGGCGATCGGATGTATTTGTCGCTCTCCGTTTTTTGGTTCGATGATGCCCTGTCCATGTCCATCTGTACTTCATCTGCATATGAGAGAGTTATCCGTCCGGTGATACTGTAAAACCAAATCCGGACTTCGCGGTGGTTTCGAAGAACATCAGGTACACCAACTCATTTCCTCCTCTCTCTCTCTCTCTCTCTCTCTTAGTTATGCATTCTCGATGATCGTTTTTCTCCATATTCGTGGATTTGCTGCATGCGATGCTATTGTAGATCTAGAGGCGATCGGATGTATTTGTCGCTCTCCATTTTTTAGTTCGATGATGCTCTGTCCATGTCCATCTGTAGTTGGTCTGCCTACGAGAGAGTTGTCCGTCCGATGAAACTGTAAAAGCAAATCCGAACTTCACGGTGGTTTCAAAGAACATCAGGTACGCCAATTCACTTCCTCCTCTCTGTGTCTCTCTCTATTATGCATTCGCAATGATCGTTTGTCTCCATATTCGTGGTTTTGCTGCATGCGATGCGATTGTAGATGTAGAGGCGATCGGATATATTTGTTGCTCTCCGTTTTTTGGTTCGATGATGGATTGTCCATTTCCATCTGTAGTTCGTCTGCATACGGGAGAGTTATCTATCCGGTGAAACTATAAAAGCAAATCCGGACTTCGCAGTGGTTTCGAAGAACATCAGGTACGCCAATTCAGTTCGTCCTCTCTCTCTCTCTCTCTCTCTCTCTCTCTTAATTACGCATTCCCGAAGATCGTTTGTCTCCATATTTATGGTTTTGCTGCATGCGATGCGATTGTAGACGTAGAGGTGATCGGATGTATGTGTCGCTCTCCATTTTTTGGTTCGACGATGCTCTGTCCATGTCCATCTGTAGTTCGTCTGCATACGATAGAGTTGTCCGTCCAGTGCAACTGTAAAAGCAAATCCGGACTTCGCGGTGGTTTCGAAGAACATCAGGTACGCCAATTCAGTTCCTCCTCTCTCTTTCTCTCTCTCAATTATGCATTCCCGATGATCGTTTGTCTCCATATTCGTGGTTTTGCTGCATGCGATGCGATTGTAGACGTAGAGGTGATCGGATCTATTTTTCGCTTTTCGTTTTTTGGTTCGATGATGCTCTGTCCATTTCCATCTGCAGTTCGTCTGCATAGTAGAGAGTTATCCATACGGTGAAACTGTAAAAGCAAATCCGAACTTCGCGATGGTTTCAAAGAACATTAGGTACACCAACTCACTTCCTCCTCTCTCTCTCTCTCTCTCAGATACGCATTCGCAATGATCGTTTGTCTCCACATTCGTGGTTTTGCTGCATGCGATACGATTGTAGATATAGAGACGATTGGATGTATTTATCGATCTCCATTTTTTGGTTCGATGATGCTCTGTCCATGTCCGTTTGTACTTCGTCTACATAAGGGAGAGTTGTCCGTCCAGTGAAACAATAAAAGCAAATCCGGACGTCGCGGTGGTTTCGAAGAAAATCTGGTACGCCAATTCACTTCCTCCTCTCTGTCTCTCTCTCAGTTATGCATTCGCGATGATCGTTTGTCTCCATATTCGTGGTTTTGCTGCATGCGATGCGATTGTAAATGTAAAGGCGATCAGATGTATTTGTCGCTCTTCATTTTTTGGTTCGATGATGCTCTGTCCATGTCCATTTGTAGTTCGTCTGCATACGAGAGAGTTGTCCATCCGGTTGAAACTGTAAAAGCAAAGTCCGGACTTCGCGGTCTTTCGAAGACATCAGGTACGCCACTTCACTTCCTCCTCTCTCTCTCTCTCTCTCTCTCTCTCTCAGATATGCATTCGCGATGATCGTTTGTCTCCATATTCGTGGTGTTCCTGCATTCTATACGATTGTAGATGTAGAGGCGATCGGATGTATTTGTCGCTCTCCGTTTTTTGGTTCGATGATGCCCTGTCCATGTCCATCTGTACTTCATCTACATACGAGAGAGTTGTCCGTCCGGTTATACTGTAAAAGCAAATTCGGACTTCGTGGTGGTTTCGAAGAACATCAGGTACACCAACTCATTTCCTCCTCTCTCTCTCTCTCTCAGTTATGCATTCTCGATGATCGTTTTTCTCCATATTCGTGGTTTTGCTGCATGCAATGCGATGTAGATCTAGAGGCGATCGGATGTATTTGTCGCTCTCATTTTTTGGTTCGATGATGCTCTGTCCATGTCCATCTGTAGTTCGTCTGCCTACGAGAGAGTTGTCCGTCCGATGAAACTGTAAAAGCAAATCCAAACTTCACGGTGGTTTCGAAGAACATCTTGTACGCCAATTCACTTCCTCCCCCCCCTCTCTCTCTCTCTCTTAGTTATGCATTCCCGATGATCGTTTGTCTCCATATTCGTGGTTTTGCTGCATGCCATGCGATTGTAGCTATAGAGGCGATCGGATGTATTTGTCGCTCTTCGTTTTTTGATTCGATGATTGTCGGTCCATTTCCATCTGCAGTTCGTCTGCATACCAGAGAGTTATCCATCCGGTGAAATTGTACAAGCAAATCCGAACTTCGCGGTGGTGGCAAAGAACATCAGGTACACCAACTCACTTCCTCCTCCTCTCTCTCTCTCTCTCTCTCTCTCTCAGATACGCATTCGCGATGATCGTTTGTCTCCACAGTCGTGGTTTTGCTGCATGCGATGCGATTCTAGATGTAAAGGCGATCGGATGTATTTGCCTCTCTCCGTTTTTTGGTTCGATGATGCTCTGTCCATGTCCATCTGTAGTTCGTCTACCTACGAGAGTGTTGTCCGTCCGGTGAAACTGTAAAAGCAAGTCCGGACTTCGCGGTGGTTTCGAAGAACATCAGGTACGCCAATTCACTCCCTCCTCTCTGTCTCTCTCTCTCTCTCAATTATGCATTCGCGATGATCGTTTGTCTCCATATTCGTGGTTTTCCTACATGCGATGGGATTGTAGATATAGAGGCGATCGGATGTATTTGTCGCTCTCCATTTTTTGGTTCGATGATGCTCTGTCCATGTCCATCTGCAGTTCGTCTGCATACGAGAGAGTTGTCCCTCTGGTGAAGCTGTAAAAGCAAATCCGGACTCGCGGTGGTTTCGAAGAACATCAGTACGCCAATTTCAGTTCCTTCCTCCTCTCTCTCCTGGGCTCTCTCTCTCATTAGGCATCGCGATGATCGTTTTCCTCTAGTCCGTGGTTTTCCTACATGCGATGCGATTGTTGATGTAGAGGCGCTCGGATGTATTTGTCACTCTCCATTTTTTGGTTCGATGATGATTTGTCCATTTCCATCTGCAGTTCGTCTGCATACGAGAGAGTTATCCGTCCGGTGAAAATGTAAAAGCAATCTGGAATTTGTGGTGGTTTCGAAGAACTTCAGGTACACCAACTCACTTCCTCCTCTCTCTCTTCCTCCTCCTCTCATTATGCTTCCCGTGCCCGTTTGTCTTCATTGTTTTGCTGCATGTGATGCGATTGTAGATGTAGAGGCGATCAGATGTATTTTTCGCTCTCCATTTTTTGGTTCGATGATGCTCTGTCTATGTCCATCTGTACTTCGTCTACAAACAAGAGAGTTGTCCGTCCGGTGAAACTGTTAAGCAACTCCGGATTTCGCGGTGGTTTCGAAGACATTAGGTACGCCAATTCACTTCCTCCTCCTCTCTCTCTCTCTCTCAGTTATGCATTAGCAATGATCGTTTGTCTCCATATTCGTGGTTTTACTGCATGCGATGCGATTGTAGATGTAGAGGCGATCGGATGTATTTGCCACTCTCCATTTTTTGGTTGATGATGCTCTGTCCATGTCCATCTGCAGTTCG
>JAGKPW010001304.1:0-23288 GCA_019926035.1 Melaleuca alternifolia
GGACGGATAACTCTTTCGTATGCAAACGAACTGCAGATGGACATGGACGGAGCATCATCGAACCAAAAAACAGAGAGTGACAAATACATCCGATCTCCTCTAAATCTACAAATCCATCGCATGCAGCAAAATCACGAATATGGAGACAAACGATCATTGCGAATGCATATGTCAGAGATAGAGAGAGAGAGAGAGAGAGAGAGAGGAAGCGCGTTGGCGATACCTGAAGTTCGTGAAACCACCGCGAGTAATGCTTTGCGTTGTGACATTTTCACCGACGGAATACTCTATCGTATCAGACGACTGGCTGCGGATGGACATTAACGGAAGTCATTGACCAAAAAACAAGAGAGACAAATACATTCTAGTCGCCTCTACTCCCTACAATTGCATTTGTCATGCAGGCAAAACCACAAATATTGAGACAAACGAACATCGCGAATGCATTTCGTCATAATAGAGAGTAAGAGGAGGAGGAGAAGTGAGTTGGCGTACTGAGATCTTCGAAACTCACCGAGAAGGTCTGGATTTGCTTGTACTAATTCACCGGTACGTATTACTCCTCTCTCGTATGCGAACGAACTGCAGATGGACATGGACAGAACATCATCTATAAAAAAAATGGAGAGTGACAAATACATCTGATCGCCTTTACATCTGCAATTGCATCGCATGCAGCAAAACGACGAATATGGAGACAAACGATCATCGCGAATGCATATCAGAGAGTGAGAGATAGAGAGAGAGAGAGAGAGAGAGAGGAAGTGAATGGGCGTAGCGAAAGTTATTTGAAACCACCGCGAAGTTTGGATTTGCTTGTATAGTTTCACCGGGCAAATAACTCTCTTGTATGTAGATGAACTGCAAATGGACAGGAACGAAGCTTCATCGAACCGAAAAATGGAGAGTGACAAAAACATCCGATCGCCTCTACATCAACAATCGCATCACATGCAGCAAAACCACGAATATGAAGACAAACGATCATTGCGAATGCATATCTTAGAGATAGAGACAGAGAGAGAGAGAGGAGGAAGTGAGTTGGCGTATATGAAGTTCTTCAAAACCACCACGAAGTATGGATTTGCTTGCACAGTTTCACTGAACGGATAACTCTCTGGTACGTAGACGAACTACAGATGGACATGAACGGAGCATCATCGAACGAAAAAATGGACAGTGACAAATATATCCGATCGCCTCTACATCTACAATCGACTCGCCAATAAAACCAAAGAATAGAGACAAACAAACGATCATCGTGAATGCATCCTGAGAGAGAGAGAGAGAGAGAGGAGGAGAAGTGAGTTGGCTACTGAAGTTTCTTTTCGAACACCACCACGAAGTCTGGATTTGGTTGTACAGTTTCACCGGGCCGATACTCTCTCGATGCGGACGAGACTGCAAGAAGGACCGGGACCCGAACATCAGGAGCGATCAAAAAAGGCGAGTGCCAAATACATCTGATCCGTTCCTCTACATAAGCAGTGTCGCATGCACAAACTACGCATATGGAGACAAAACGATCATCGCGAATGCATATAGAGAGCGAGAGTAGGAGAGCAAGAGAAGAGCGAGGGACAGAGAGAGAGAGAGAGAGGAAGAGAATTGGTGTAGCGAAAGTTCTTCGAAACCACAGTGAAGTCTAAATTTGCTTTTATAGTTTCACCGGGCGGATAACTCTCTCGTATGTAGAAGAACTGCAGATGGACAGGAATGGAGCTTTATCGAACCAAAAAATGGAGAGTGACAAATCCATCCGATCGCCTCTCCATCAACAATCGCATCGCATGCAGCAAAACCACGAATATGGAGACAAACGATCATCGCGAATGCTTATCTGAGAGATAGAGAGAGAGAGGAGGAAGTGAGTTGGCGTACCTGAATTTCTTCGAAACCATCACGAAGTCTGGATTTGCTTGTACAGTTTCACCGGACGGATAACTCTATCGTATGCAGACAAACTGCAGATGGACATGAACGGAGCATCAACGAACCAAAAAATGGAGAGTGACAAATACACCCGATCGCCTCTCCTTCTACAATTGCATCGCATGCTGCAAAACCATCAATATGGAGGCAAACGATCATTGCGAATGCATATCTCAGAGATAGAGAGAGAGAGGGTGAGAGGAGGAAGTGAGTTGGTGTATATGAAGTTCATCGAAACCACCACGAAGTCTCGATTTGCTTGTACAATTTCCCCGGACGGCTAACTCTCTTGTATGTAGCAAACTGCAGATGGACATGAATAGAGCATCATCGAATGAAAAAAAGGACAGTGACAAATATAACCGTTCGCCTCTACATCTACAATCACATCGCATGTAACAAAACCACGAATAAAGAGACAAACGATCATCGCGAATGTATATTTGACAGATAGAGAGAGATAAAGAGGAGGAAGTGATTAGGCGAACCTGAAGTTCTTCAAAAACACTGCGAAGTCTGGATTTGCTTTTAAAGTTTCACCGGACGGATAACTCTCTCATATGCAGACGAACTGCAGATGGACATGGACGGAGGATCATCGAACCGAAAAACAGAGTGTGACAAATACATCCAATCGCCTCTACATCTACAATTGCATCGCATGCAGCAAAACCACGAATATGGAGATAAACGATCATCGTGAATGCATATCTGAGAGATATAGAGAGAGAGAGAGAGAGAGAGAGAGCGGAGGAAGTGAGTGGGCGTACCTGAAGCTCTTCGAAACCACCGCAGAGTCTTGATTTGCTTGTATAGTTTCACCGGACGGATAAATTTCTCGTTTGCAGACGAACTGCAGATGGACATGAATGGAGCATCATTGAACCAAAAAATAGACTGTGACAAATACATCCGATCGCCTCTACATCTACAATTGCATCGCATGCAGCAAAACCACGAATATGGAGACAAATGATCATCAAGAATGCATATCTCAGAGATAGAGAGAGAGAGAGAGAAGAGGAAGTGAGTTGGCGTAACTGAAGTTCTTCGAGACCACCGCGAAGTATGGATTTGCCTTTGCAATTTCACTGGACGGATAACTCTCTCGTATGCAGACGAACTGCAGATGGACTTGAACGAAGCATCGCCGAATCGAAAAACGAAGAGTGACAAATACATCCGATCGCCTCTACATCAACAATTGCATCGCATGCAGCAAAACCACGAATAGGGAGATAAACGATCATCGCGAATGCATATCTGAGAGAGAGGGAGAGAAAGAGAGAGGAAGTGAATTGGCGTACCGACGTTGTCTTCGCAACCCACTGCAAGTCTTGTATGCTTGGAAACAGTTTCCCCGACGATAATTTCTTCTCGTTTGCAAGACGAACTGCAAGGACATGACTGGAGCATCATTGAAACCAAAAATTAAGACTGTGACCAATACATCTGATCGCCTCTACATCTACAATCGCATCGCATGCAGCAAAACCACGAATATGGAAACAAACCATCCTCGCGAATGCATATTAGATCGAGAGAGAGAGAGAGAGAGAGAGAGAGGAAGTGAATTGGTGTAGCGAAAGTTCTTCGAAACCATAGTGAATTCTAAATTTGCTTTTATAGTTTCACCGGGCGGATAACTCTCTCGTATGTAGAAGAACTGCAGATGAACAGGAATGGAGCTTTTTCGAACCAAAAACCGAATAGTGACAAATCCATCCGATCTCCTCTACATCAACAATCGCATCGCACGCAGCAAAACCACGAATATGGAGACAAACGATCATCGCGAATGCTTATCTGAGAGAGAGAGAGAGAGAGGATGAAGTGAGTGGACTTCGAAACAAAAACGAAGTCTGGATTTGCTTGTACAGTTTCACCGGACGGATAACTCTATCGTATGCAGACGAACTGCAGATGGACATGAACGGAGCATCATCGAACCAAAAAATGGAGAGTGACAAATACATCTGATCGCCATTACATCAACAACTGCATCGCATGCAGCAAAACCCCGAATATGGAGAGAAACGATCATCGCGAATGCATATCTGAGAGATAGAGACAGAGACGGAGAGGAGGAAGTGAGTTGGCGTATATGAAGTTCTTCGAAACCACCACGAAGTCTGGATTTGCTTGTACAATTTGCTCGGACGGATAACTCTCTCGTATGTAGAAGAACTACAGATGAACATGAACGGAGCATCATCAAACGAAAAAATGGACAGTGACAAATATAACCTTTCGCCTCTACATCTACAATCGCATCGCATGAAACAAAACCATGAATATGGAGACAAACGATCATAGCAAATGCATATCTGATAGATAGAGATAGATAGAGAAAGGAGGAAGTGAGTTGGCGTAGCGAAAGTCATCCGAAACCACCGCGAAGTATGGATTTGCTTGTACAGTTTCACCGAACAGATAACTCTCTTGTATGTAGACAAACTGCAGATGGACAAGAACGGAGCATCATGGAATGAAAAAATGGATGGTGAAAAATATATCCGATCGCCTCTACATCTACAATCGCATCGCATGCAATAAAACCACGAACATGGAGACAAACGATCATCGTCATGCTATCTGAGAGAGAAGACAGAGAGATAGAGACGGATGAAGTGATTTTGGGGCACCTGAAATTTCTTCGTAAACCACCACGAATTCTGGATTTTGCTTGTACATTTCCCGACGACATAACTCTATCGAAGATGCAGCGAACTGCGATTGGACTGAATCGCCCATCATCGAACCAAACACGGACAGTGGACAAATACATCCCGATCCGGCCTCACTTCTACAAGTGGCATCGCATTCAGCAAACCACGCATTGGAGGCAAACGTCAGTCCGAATGCTACTCCGAGATATAGAGAGAGGGTTGAAGAAGTACGTGAGTTGGCAGGTATACGCAGTTCATCGAAACAGCCAGAAGTTTGATTTTGCTTGACAATTTTCTCCGACGATAGACGCTCGTCTTCCTTCAGTCGTACGTAGATGAACTACAGATGGACATGAACGGAGGCCTCACCGAACTAAAACTGAAAGTGACAATATAACCGTATCGCCTCACATCTACAATCGCATCGCATGCAACAAAACCACGAATAAAGAGACAAACCATCATCGCGAATGCATATCTCACAGATAGAGAGAGATAAAGGAAGTGAGTTGGCGCACCTGAAGTTCTTCGAAACCACCACGAAGTCTACATTTGCTTGTACAGTTTCAGTGGACGGATAACTCTATCGTATGCAGACGAACTGCAGATGGACATGAAAGGACCATCATCGAACCAAACACGGAGAGTGACAAATACATCCGATCGCCTCTACTTCTACAATTGCATCGCATTCAGCAAAACCACGAATATGGAGGCAAAGGATCATCGCGAATGCATAACTCAGAAGAAGAGAGAGAGAAAGGAGGAAGTGAGTTGGCGTACCTGAAGTTCTTCGAAACCACCACGAAGTTTGGATTTGCTTGTATAGTTTCACCAGACGGATAACTCTCTCGTCTGTAGACGAACTGTAGATGGACAGGAACAGAGCATCATCGAACCAAAACATGGAGAGTGACAAATACATCCGATCGCCTCCACATCTACAATCGCAGCGCATGCATCATAACCACGAATATGGAGACAAACGATCATCGCGAATGCATATCTAAGAGATAGAGAGAGAGGAGGAAGTGAGTTGGCATACCCGAAATTATTCGAAACCACCGCGAAGTATGGATTTGCTTGTACAGTTTTCACCGGCCGGATAGCGCTATCGTATGCAGACGAACTGCGGAGGACTTGAAGGGAGCAACATCGAACCAAAAACTGAGAGTGACAAATACATCGGATCGCCTCTACATCAACAATCGCATCGCATGCAGCAAAACCTCGAATATGGAGACAAACGATCATCGTGAATGCATATCTCAGAGATAGAGAGAGTGTGAGGAGGAAGTGAATTGGCGTACCTGAAGATCTTCGAAACCACCGCGAAGTCTGGATTTACTTGTACAGTTTCACCGAACGGATAGCTCTCTCGTATGCGGACGAACTGCAGATGGACATGGACAGAACATCATTGATAAAAAAAACGGAGAGTGACAAATACATCTGATTGCCTCTCTTTCTACAACTGCATCGCATGCAGCAAAACCACGAATATGGAGGCAAACGATCATCGCGAATGCATATCTCAAAGATAGAGAGAGAGGGGGGGAGAGGAGGGAGTGAGTTGGCGTATAAGAAGTTCATCGAAACCACCACGAAGTCTGGATTTGCTTGTACAATTTCCCCGGACGGCTAACCCTCTTGTATGTAGACGAACTGCAGATGGACATGAACGGAGCATCATCGAATGAAAAAACGGACAGTGACAAATATAACCGTTCGCCTCTACATCTACAATCGCATCGCATGCAACAAAACCACGAATATGGAGACAAATGATCATCGCGAATGCATATCTGAGAGATAGAGAGAGATAAAGAGGAGGAAGTGATTAGGTGAACCTGAAGTACTTCAAAAAAACCGCGAAGTCTGGATTTGCTTGTATAGTTTCACCGGACGGATAACTCTCTCGTATGCAGGCGAACTGCAGATGGACATGGATGGAGCATCAACGAACCAAAAAACGAAGAGTGACAAATACATCCGATCGCCTCTACATCTACAATCGCAAGTTCGCATTCAACATAACCCAAATGGACACCGATCATCTCGCGAAGTTCATGTCTACAGATAGAGAGAGAGAGAGAGAGCAGGAAGTAGGTTGGCGTACCTGAAGTTTTTCGAAACCACCGCGAAGTCTGGATTGGCTTTTACAGTTTCACCGGACGGATAACTCTCTCGTATGCAGACGAATTGCAAATTGACTTGAACGGAGCATCACCGAACCAAAAAATGGAGACTGACAAATACATCCGATCGCCTCTACATCTACAATTGCATCTCATGCAACAAAACCACGAATAAAGAGACAAACGATCATCGCGAATGCATATCTGAGAGATAGAGAGAGATAAAGAGAAGGAAGTGATTAGGCGAACTTGAAGTTCTTCAAAAACACCGCGAAGTCTGGATTTGCTTGTACAGTTTCACCGGACGAATAACTCTCTCGTATGTAGACGAACTGTGAATGGACAAGAACAGAGTATCATCGAACCAAAAAATGGTGAGTGACAAACACATCTGATCGGCTCTACTTCTACAATTGCATCGCATGCAACAAAACCACGAATTTGGAGACAAACGATCATCGCGAATGCATATCTCAGAGATAGAGAGAGAGAGAGAGAGAGGAGGAAGTGAGTTGTCGTAGTTGAAGTTCTTCGATATTACCGCGAAGTTTGGATTTGCTTGTACAGTTTCACCAGACGGATAACTCTCTCGTACGTAGACGAACTGTAGATGGACAGGAACGGAGCATCATCGAACCAAAAAACGGAGAGTGTCAAATACATCCGATTGCCTCTACATCTAAAATTGCATCGCATGCAGCAAAACCACGAATATGGAGACAAACGATCATCGTGAATGCATATCTGAGAGATAGAGAGAGAGAGAGGAGGAAGTGAGTTGGCGTACCAGAAGTTCTTCGAAACCACCGCGAAGTATGGATTTGCTTGGACAGTTTCACCGGATGGATAGCTCTATCGTATGCAGGCGAACTGCGTATGGACATGAACGGAACATCATTGAACTAAAAAACGGAGAGTGGCAAATACATCCGATCGCCTCTACATCAACAATCGCATCATATGCAGCAAAACCACGAATATGGAGACAAACAGTCATCGTGAATGCATATCTTAGAGATAGAGAGAGAGGAGGATGTGAGTTGGCATACCTGAAGATCTTCGAAACCACCGCGAAGTCTAGATTTCCTTGTACAGTTTCACCGGACGGATAGCTCTCTCATATGCAGATGAACTGCAAATGGACATGGACAGAAAATCATCGAACAAAAAAACGGAGAGTGACAAATACATTTGATCGCCTCTACATCAACAATTGCATCGCATGCAGCAAAACGACGAATATGGAGACGAACGATCATCGTGAATTTATATCAGAGAGTGAGAGAGAGAGAGAGAGAGAGAGAGAGAGAGAGAGAGGAAGTCAATTGGCATAGCAAAAGTTCTTCGAAACCACAGCGAAGTCTGGATTTGCTTGTATAGTTTCACCGGGCGGATAACTCTCTCGTATGTGACGAAGTGCAAATGGACATGAATGGAGCTTTATCGAACCAAAAAACGAATAATGACAAATCCATCCGATCACCTCTACATCAACAATCGCATCGCATGCAGCAAAACCACGAATATGGAGACAAACGATCATCGCGAATGCGTATCTCAGAGATAGAGAGAGAGAGAGAGGAGGAAGTGAGTTGGCGTACCTGAAGATCTTCGAAACCACCGCGAAGTATGGATTTGCTTCTATAGTTTCACCGGACGGATAACTCTCTCGTATGCAGACGAACTGCAGATGGACATGAACGGAGCATCATCGAAACAAAAAACGGAGAGTGACAAATGCATCCAATCGCCACTACATCAACAACTGCATCGCATGCAGCAAAACCCCGAATATGGAGAGAAACGATCATCGCGAATGCATATCTGAGAGATAGAGACAGAGACAGAGAGGAGGAAGTGAGTTGGCGTATATGAAGTTCTTCGAAACCACCACGAAGTCTGGATTTGCTTGTACAATTTGCCCAGACGGATAACTCTCTCGTATGTAGAAGAACTACAGATGGACATGAATGGAGCATCATCAAACGAAAAAATGGACAGTGACAAATATAATCGTTCGCCTCTACATCTACAATCGCATCGCATGCAACAAAACCACGAAATGGAGACAAACGATCATCACAAATGCATATCTGATAGATAGAGATAGAGAGAGAAAGGAGGAAGTGAGTTGGCGTAGCGAAAGTCATCCGAAACCACCGCGAAGTATGGATTTGCTTGTACAGTTTCACCGAACAGATAACTCTCTTGTATGTAGACAAACTGCAGATGGACAAGAACGGAGCATCATGGAATGAAAAAATGGATGGTCACAAATATATCTGATCGCCTCTACATCTACAATCGCATCGCATGCAATAAAACCACGAACATGGAGACAAACGATCATCGCGAATGCATATCTGAGAGAGAGAGACAGAGAGAGAGAGATAGGAGGAAGTGAGTTGGCGCACCTGAAGTTCTTCGAAACCACCACGAAGTCTAGATTTGCTTGTACAGTTTCACCGGACGGATAACTCTATCGTATGCAGACGAACTGCAGATGGACATGAACGGACCAACATCGAACCAAAACACGGACAGTGACAAATACATCCGATCGCCTCTACTTCTACAATTGCATCGCATTCAGCAAAACCACGAACATGGAGGCAAACGATCATCGCGAATGCATATCTCAGAGATAGAGAGAGAGGGGGACAGAAGGAAGTGAGTTGGCATATACGAAGTTCATCGAAACCACCACGAAGTTTGGATTTGCTTGTACAATTTTCCCGGACGGATAACTCTCTCGTACGTAGATGAACTACAGATGGACATGAACGGAGCATCACCGAACGAAAAAACGGAAAGTGACAAATATAACCGTTCGCCTCTACATCTACAATCGCATCGCATGCAACAAAACCACGAATAAAGAGACAAACCATCATCGCGAATGCATATCTCACAGATAGAGAGAGATAAAGGAAGTGAGTTGGCGCACCTGAAGTTCTTCGAAACCACCACGAAGTCTACATTTGCTTGTACAGTTTCAGTGGACGGATAACTCTATCGTATGCAGACGAACTGCAGATGGACATGAAAGGACCATCATCGAACCAAACACGGAGAGTGACAAATACATCCGATCGCCTCTACTTCTACAATTGCATCGCATTCAGCAAAACCACGAATATGGAGGCAAAGGATCATCGCGAATGCATAACTCAGAAGAAGAGAGAGAGAAAGGAGGAAGTGAGTTGGCGTACCTGAAGTTCTTCGAAACCACCACGAAGTTTGGATTTGCTTGTATAGTTTCACCAGACGGATAACTCTCTCGTCTGTAGACGAACTGTAGATGGACAGGAACAGAGCATCATCGAACCAAAACATGGAGAGTGACAAATACATCCGATCGCCTCCACATCTACAATCGCAGCGCATGCATCATAACCACGAATATGGAGACAAACGATCATCGCGAATGCATATCTAAGAGATAGAGAGAGAGGAGGAAGTGAGTTGGCATACCCGAAATTATTCGAAACCACCGCGAAGTATGGATTTGCTTGTACAGTTTCAACGGAAGGATAGCTATAGTATGCAGGAACGAAGGCGGAGGACTTGACGGCGCAACATTGAACCAAAAAACGGAGGGGGACAAATCCATCCGATCGCCTCTACATCAACAATCGCATCGCATGCAGGAAAACCACGAATATGGAGACAAACGATCATCGCGAATGCATATCTGAGAGATACAGAGAGAGAGCAGAGGAAGTGAGTGGGCGTACCTGAAGTTCTTCAAAACTACCACGAATTTTGGATTTGCTTGCATAGTTTCACCAGACGGATAACTCTCTCGTCTGTAGACGAACTGTAGATGGACAGGAACAGAGCATCATCGAACCAAAACATGGAGAGTGACAAATACATCCGATCGCCTCCACATCTACAATCGCAGCGCATGCATCATAACCACGAATATGGAGACAAACGATCATCGCGAATGCATATCTAAGAGATAGAGAGAGAGGAGGAAGTGAGTTGGCATACCCGAAGTTCTTCGAAACCACCGCGAAGTATGGATTTGCTTGTACAGTTTCACCGGACGGATAGCTCTATCGTATGCAGACGAACTGCGGATGGACTTGAACGGAGCATCATCAAACCTAAAAACGGAGTGTGACAAATACCTCGGATGACTTCGACAGTTAAAACAATCGCATCGCATGCAGCAAAAACTCGAATATGGAGACAAACGATCATCGTGAATGCAGATCTCAGAGAAGAGAGAGTGTGAGGAGGAAGTGAAATTGGGTACCTGAAGATCTTCGAACCACCGGAGTCTGGAGTTATTTGTACAGTTTCACCGAACGGATAGCTCTCTAGTATGCGGACGAATGCAGATGGACATGGACAGAACACATTGATAAAAAAACGGAGAGTGAACAAATACATCTGATTGCCTCTCTTTTCTTAAAACTGCATCGCAGCAGCAAAACACGAATAGCGGCAAACCGATCATCGCGATGCCATATCGTCAAAGATAGAGGGAGAGGGGGGAGAGGAGGGAGTGAAGTTGGGAGATAAGAAAGGTTCATCGAAACCACCACGAAGTCTGGATTTGCATGTACAATTCCCAGGACGGCTAACCCTCTTGTATGTAGACGAACTGCAGATGGACATGAACGGAGCATCATCGAACCAAAAAACGGACAGGGACAAATATAACCGTTCGCCTCTACATCTACAATCGCATCGCATGCAACAAAACCACGAATATGGAGACAAATGATCATCGCGAATGCATATCTGAGAGATAGAGAGAGATAAAGAGGAGGAAGTGATTAGGTGAACCTGAAGTACTTCAAAAAAACCGCGAAGTCTGGATTTGCTTGTATAGTTTCACCGGACGGATAACTCTCTCGTATGCAGGCGAACTGCAGATGGACATGGATGGAGCATCAACGAACCAAAAAACGAAGAGTGACAAATACATCCGATCGCCTCTACATCTACAATCGCATCGCATGCAACATAACCACAAATATGGAGACAAACGATCATCGCGAATGCATGTCTAACAGATAGAGAGAGAGAGAGAGAGAGGAGGAAGTGAGTTGGCGTACCCGAAATTCTTCGAAACCACCTCGAAGTCCGGATTTGCTTTTACAGTTTCACCGGACGGATAACTCTCTCGTATGCAGCCGAAATGCATATGGATGGACAAAGCATCATCGAACCAAAAAATGGAGAGTGACAAATACATCCGATCGCCTCTACATCTACAATCGCATCGTATGCAACAAAATCACGAGTATGGAGACAAACGATCATCGCGATGCATATCTGAGAGAGAGAGAGAGGAGGAATTGAGTTGGCGTACCTGAAGTTCTTCGAAACCACCGCGAAGTCCGGATTTGCTTGTACAGTTTCACCGGACGGATAACTCTCTCGTATGCAGACGAACTGCAGATGGACAAGAACAGAGCATCATCGAACCAAAAAATGGTGAGTGACAAATACATTCGATCGCCTATACATCTACAATCGCATCCCATGCAGCAAAACCACGAATTTGGAGACAAACGATCATCGCGAATGCATATCTCAGAGATAGAGAGAGAGAGAGAGAGAGGAGGAAGTGAGTTGTCGTAGTTGAAGTTCTTCGATATTACCGCGAAGTTTGGATTTGCTTGTACAGTTTCACCAGACGGATAACTCTCTCGTACGTAGACGAACTGTAGATGGACAGGAACGGAGCATCATCGAACCAAAAAACGGAGAGTGTCAAATACATCCGATTGCCTCTACATCTAAAATTGCATCGCATGCAGCAAAACCACGAATATGGAGACAAACGATCATCGTGAATGCATATCTGAGAGATAGAGAGAGAGAGAGGAGGAAGTGAGTTGGCGTACCAGAAGTTCTTCGAAACCACCGCGAAGTATGGATTTGCTTGGACAGTTTCACCGGATGGATAGCTCTATCGTATGCAGGCGAACTGCGTATGGACATGAACGGAACATCATTGAACTAAAAAACGGAGAGTGGCAAATACATCCGATCGCCTCTACATCAACAATCGCATCATATGCAGCAAAACCACGAATATGGAGACAAACAGTCATCGTGAATGCATATCTTAGAGATAGAGAGAGAGGAGGATGTGAGTTGGCATACCTGAAGATCTTCGAAACCACCGCGAAGTCTAGATTTCCTTGTACAGTTTCACCGGACGGATAGCTCTCTCATATGCAGATGAACTGCAAATGGACATGGACAGAAAATCATCGAACAAAAAAACGGAGAGTGACAAATACATTTGATCGCCTCTACATCAACAATTGCATCGCATGCAGCAAAACGACGAATATGGAGACGAACGATCATCGTGAATTTATATCAGAGAGTGAGAGAGAGAGAGAGAGAGAGAGAGAGAGAGAGAGAGGAAGTCAATTGGCATAGCAAAAGTTCTTCGAAACCACAGCGAAGTCTGGATTTGCTTGTATAGTTTCACCGGGCGGATAACTCTCTCGTATGTGACGAAGTGCAAATGGACATGAATGGAGCTTTATCGAACCAAAAAACGAATAATGACAAATCCATCCGATCACCTCTACATCAACAATCGCATCGCATGCAGCAAAACCACGAATATGGAGACAAACGATCATCGCGAATGCGTATCTCAGAGATAGAGAGAGAGAGAGGAGGAAGTGAGTTGGCGTACCTGAAGATCTTCGAAACCACCGCGAAGTATGGATTTGCTTCTATAGTTTCACCGGACGGATAACTCTCTCGTATGCAGACGAACTGCAGATGGACATGAACGGAGCATCATCGAAACAAAAAACGGAGAGTGACAAATGCATCCAATCGCCACTACATCAACAACTGCATCGCATGCAGCAAAACCCCGAATATGGAGAGAAACGATCATCGCGAATGCATATCTGAGAGATAGAGACAGAGACAGAGAGGAGGAAGTGAGTTGGCGTATATGAAGTTCTTCGAAACCACCACGAAGTCTGGATTTGCTTGTACAATTTGCTCGGACGGATAACTCTCTCGTATGTAGAAGAACTACAGATGGACATGAACGGAGCATCATCAAACGAAAAAATGGACAGTGACAAATATAACCGTTCGCCTCTACATCTACAATCGCATCGCATGCAACAAAACCACGAATATGGAGACAAACGATCATCGCAAATGCATATCTGATAGATAGAGATAGAGAGAGAAAGGAGGAAGTGAGTTGGCGTAGCGAAAGTCATCCGAAACCACCGCGAAGTATGGATTTGCTTGTACCATTTCACCGAACAGATAACTCTCTCGTATATAGACAAATTGCAGATGGACAAGAACGGAGAATCATCGAATGAAAAAATGGATGGTGACAAATATATCCGATCGCCTTTACATCTACAATCGCATCGCATGCAATAAAACCACGAACATGGAGACAAACGATCATCGCGAATGCATATCTGAGAGACAGAGAGAGAGAGAGAAAGGAAGTGAGTTGGCGCACCTGAAGTTCTTTGAAAACACCATGAAGTCCGGATTTGCTTGTACAGTTTCATCGGACGGATAACTCTATCGTATGCAGACGAACTGCAGATGGACATGAACGGAGCATTATCGAACCAAAAAACGGAGAGTGACAAATACATCCGATCGCCTCTACTTCTACAATCGCATCGCATTCCGCAAAACCACGAATATGGAGGCAAACGATCACCGCGAATGCATATCTCAGAGATAGAGAGAGAGAGGGGGAGAGGAGGAAGTGAGTTGGCGTATATGAAGTTCATTGAAACCACCACGAAGTCATGATTTGCTTGTACATTTCCCCGGACGGATAACTCTCTCGTACGTAGATGAACTGCAGATGGACATGAACGGAGCATCATCGAACGAAAAAACGGAAAGTGACAAATATAACCGTTCACCTCTACATCCACAATCGCATCGCATGCAACAAAACCACGAATAAAGAGACAAACCATCATCGCGAATGCATATATGACAGACAGAGAGAGATAAAGAGGAGGAATGCGTAGCTGAGAGATAGAGAGAGACATAGAGAGGAGGAAGTGAGTGGGCGCACCTGAAGTTCTTCGAAACCACTGCAGAGTCTGGATTTGCTTGTACAGTTTCACTGGACGGATAACTTTCTCGTTTGTGGACGAACTGCAGATGGACATGAACGGAGCATCATTGAACCAAAAAAACAGACTATGACAAATATATCCGATCGCCTCTACTTCTACAATTGCATCGCATGAAGGAAAACCACGACTATGGAGACAAATGATCATCGCGAATGCATATCTCAGAGATAGAGACAGAGAAAGAGAGAGGAGGAAGCGAGTTGACATACCTGAAGTTCTTCGAAACCACCGCGAAGTATGGATTTGCTTATACAGTTTCACCGGACGGATGGCTCTATCGTATGCAGACAAACTGCGGATGGACATGAACGGAAGATCATCGAACCAAAAAATGGAGAGTGACAAATACATCCGATCGCCTCTACATCTACAATTGCATCGCATGCAGCAAAACCACGAATATGGAGACAAACGATCATCGTGAATGCATATCTCAGAGATAAAGCGAGAGAGAGAGAGAGAGAGAGAAAGAGCGAGAGAGAGAGAGAGAGAAAGAGGAAAGTGATGGCCTACCTGGAGTCTCTCGAAACCACCGCGAAGTATGGATTTGCTTGCACAGTTTCACCGGACGGATAGATCTATCGTATGCAGACGAAAATGCGGAGGGACTGAACGGAGCGTTCATCCAACGAAAAACAGAGTGTGACAATAAATCGATCGCCTATACATCAACAACGGCTCGCATTGCAGCAAAACCACGAATATGGAGACAAACGATCATCGTGAATGCATATCTCAGAGATAGAGAGAGAGAGAGAGAGAGGAGGAAGTGAGTTGGCATACTTGAAGATCTTCGAAACCACCGCGAAGTCTGGATTTGCTTGTACAGTTTCACCGAACGGATAGCTCTCTCGTATGCGGACGAACTGCAGATGGACATGGACAGAACATCATCGATAAAAAAATCGGAGAGTGAGAAATACATCTGATCGCCTCTACATCTGCAATTGCATCGCATGCAGCAAAACGACGAATATGGAGACAAACGATCATCGAGAATGCATATCAGATAGTGAGAGAGAGAGAGAGAGAGAGAGAGGAAGTGAATTGGCGTAGCGAAAGTTCTTCGAAACCACAGCGAAGTCTGGATTTGCTTGTATAGTTTCACCGGACGGATAACTCTATCGTATGCAGACGAACTGCAGATGGACATTAACGGGGCATCATCGAACAAAAAAATGGAGAGTGACAAATACATCCGATCGCCTCTCCTTCTACAATTGCATCGCATGCATATCATCGCATGCAAAACGACGAATATGGAGACAAACGATCATCGCGAATGCATATCCGAGAGTGAGAGAGAGAGAGAGAGAGAGAGAGAGGAAGTGAATTGGTGTAGCGAAAGTTCTTCGAAACCACAATGAAGTCTAAATTTGCTTTTATAGTTTCACCGGGCGGATAACTCTCTCGTAGTTCGAAGAACTGCAGATGGACAGGAACGGAGCTTTTAGCGAACCAAAAACCGGAGAGTGACAAATCCATCCCGAATCTCCTGCTACATCAACAAATCGCATCACATGCAGCAAAACCACGAAATATGCAGGGACAATGATCATCGGAAGCATATCTGAGAGAGGAGAGAGAGAGGAGGAAGGAGGTGGCGTACCTGAAGTCTTCAAAACCACCGCGAAGTTAGATTTGCTTGTGCCCAGTTCACCGGACGGATAACTCCTCTCGTATGACAGCGAACTGAAGATGGACATGAACGGAGGATCATCGAACCAAAAAACGGAGAGTGACAAATACATCCGATCGCCACTACATCAACAACTGCATCGCATGCAGCAAAACCCCGAATATGGAGAGAAACGATCATCGCGAATGCATATATGAGAGATAGAGACAGAGACAGAGAGGAGGAAGTGAGTTGGCGTATATGAAGTTCTTCGAAACCACCACGAAGTCTGGATTTGCTTGTACATTTTGCTCCGACGGATAACTCTCTCGTATGTAGAAGAACTACAGATGGACATGAACGGAGCATCATCAAACGAAAAAATGGACAGTGACAAATATAACCGTTCACCTCTACATCTACAATCGCATCGCATGAAACAAAACCACGAATACGGAGACAAACGATCATAGCAAATGTATATCTGATAGATAGAGATAGATAGAGAAAGGAGGAAGTGAGTTGGCGTAGCGAAAGTCATCCGAAACCACCGCGAAGTATGGATTTGCTTGTACAGTTTCACCGAACAGATAACTTTCTCATATGTAGACAAACTGCAGATGGACAAGAACGGAGCATCATGGAATGAAAAAATGGATGGTGAAAAATATATCCGATCGCCTCTACATCTACAATCGCATCGCATGCAATAAAACCACGAACATGGAGACAAACGATCATCGCGAATGCATATCTGAGAGAGACAGAGAGAGAGAGGAGGAAGTGAGTTGGCGTACTTGATGTTCTTCGAAACCACCGCGAAGTCCGGATTTGCTTTTACAGTTTCCCGGACGGATACCTCTATCGTATGCCATACAAATAAAAAACGACTGCGATGGACATGAACGGCACCAACATCGAACCAAAACAACGACATTGACAAATACATCCGATCGCCTCTACTTCTACAATTGCATCACATTCAGCAAAACCACGAATATGGAGGCAAACGATCATCGCGAATGCATATCTCAGATATAGAGAGAGGGGGAGAGAAGGAAGTGAGTTGGCATATACGAAGTTCATCGAAACCACCACGAAGTCTGGATTTGCTTGTACAATTTCCCCGGACGGCTAACTCTCTCGTATGTAGACGAACTGCAGATGGACATAAACGAAACATCATCGAATGAAAAAATGAATAGTGACAAATATAACCGTTCGCTTCTACATCTACAATCGCATCGCATGCAACAAAACCACGAATAAAGAGACAAACGATCATCGCGAATGCATATCTGAGAGATAGAGAGAGATAAAGAGAAGGAAGTGATTAGGCGAACTTGAAGTTCTTCAAAAACACCGCGAAGTCTGGATTTGCTTGTACATTTTATCACCGACGGATACCTCTCTTGTATGTGACAACTTAAATAGACAGGCAGCGGAGCACCATCGACCAAAAACGGAATGGTGACAAACATCATCGCTCTACTTCTACAATTTCCTCGCATGCAGCAAAACCACGAATATGGTACAAAAACGATGCCTCGCGACTGCTATCTCAGATATAAGAGAGAGAGAGAGGAGGAAGTGAGTTGGCGTACTTGAAGTTCTTCGATACCACCGCGAAGTTTGGATTTGCTTGTACAGTTTCACCGGACGGATAACTCTCTCGTACGTAGACGAACTGTAGATGGACAGGAACGGAGCATCATCGAACCAAAAAACGGCGAGTGACAAATACATCCGATTGCCTCTACATCTACAATTGCATCGCATGCAGCAAAACCACGAATATGGAGAAAAACGATCATCGCGAATGCATATCTGAAAGATAGAGAGAGAGAGAGAGGAGGAAGTGAGTTGCCGTAGATGAAGTTCTTCGAAACCACCACGAAGTCTGGATTTGCTTGTATAGTTTCACCGGACGGATAACTCTCTCGTATGCAGACGAACTGGAGATGTACAAGAACAGAGCATCGTCAAACCAAAAAAGGAGAGTGACAAATACATCCGATCGCCTCTACATCTACAATTACATCGCATGCAGTAAAACCACGAATATGGAGACAAACGATCATCGCAAATGCATATCTCAGAGATAGAGACAGAGAGAAAGAGAAAGGAGGAAGTGAGTTGGTGTACCAGAAGTTCTTCGAAACCACCGCGAAGTATGGATTTGCTTGGACAGTTTCACCGGATGGATAGCTCTATCGTATGCAGGTGAACTGCGGATGGACATCAACGGAACATCATTGAACCAAAAAACGGGGAGTGACAAATACATCCGATCGCCTCTACTTCTACAATTGCATCGCATGCAGCAAAACCACGAATATGGAGACAACCGATCATAGCGAATGTATATCTTAGAGATAGAGAGAGAGACAGAGAGAGAGAGAGAGGAGGAAGTGAGTTGGCGTACCTGGAGTTCTTCGAAATCACCGCGAAGTATGGATTTGGTTGCCCAGTTTCACCGGACAGATAGCTCTATCGTATGCAGACGAAGAGTAGATGGACAAGAACGGAGCATCATCGAACCGAAAACGGAGAGTGACAAATACATCCGATCGCCTCTACATCAACAATCACATCGTATGCAGCAAAACCACGAATATGGAGACAAATGATCATCGTGAATGCATATCTCAGAGATAGAGAGAGAGGAGGATGTTAGTTGGCATACCTGAAGATCTTCGAAAGCACCGCGAAGTCTGGATTTGCTTGTACAGTTTCACCGGACGGATAGCTCTCTCGTATGCGGACGAACTGCAAATGGACATGGACAGAACATAATCGATAAAAAAAACGGAGAGTGACAAATACATCTGATCACCTCTACATCTGCAATTGCATCGTATGCAGCAAAACGATGAATATGGAGACAAACGATCATCGTGAATGCATATCAGAGAGTGAGGGACAGAGAGAGAGAGAGAGAGGAAGTGAATTGGTGTAGCGAAAGTTCTTCGAAACCACAGTGAAGTCTAAATTTGCTTTTATAGTTTCACCGGGCGGATAACTCTCTCGTATGTAGAAGAACTACAGATGGACAGGAATGGAGCTTTATCGAACCAAAAACCGAAGAGTGCACATCCATCGATATCCTCTACATAACAATAGCATCGGCATGCAGCAAAACCACGAATATGCAGATCAAAGGATCATCGCGAAATGCATATCTGAGAGAGAGAGAGAGGACGAAGTGAGTTGGCATGCCTGAAGTTCTTCGAAACCACCCCGAAGTCCGGATTTGCTTTTACAGTTTCACCGGACGGATAAACCTCTCGTATGCAGAGGAACTGCAGATAGATAGGGACAGAGCATCATCGAACCAAAAAACGGAGAGTGACAAATACATCCGATCGCCACTACATCAACAACTGCATCGCATGCAGCAAAACCCCGAATATGGAGAGAAATGATCATCGCGAATGCTTATCTAAGAGATAGAGACAGAGACAGAGAGGAGGAAGTGAGTTGGCCGTGATGAAGTTTTCGAAAACCACCACGAAGTCTGGATTTGCGGTACAATTTGCTCAGACGGATAACCTCCGTATGTAGAGAACTACAGCTGGACCATGAACGGAGCATCATCAAACGAAAAAAAAATGGACATTGACAATATTAAACGTGCGCATCTACATCTCCAATCGCATAGCATATGAAACAAAACCCGGAATTTGGACACCAACGATCATCACGAATGCATATATGAGAGATAGAGACAGAGAGAGAGAAAGAGGAGGAAGTGAGTTGGCGTACCTGAAGTCATCCGAAACCACCGCGAAGTCTGGATTTGCTTGTACAGTTTCACCGGACGGATAACTCTCTCGTATGCAGACGAACTGCAGATGGAACAAGAACGGAGCATCAGGAATGAAAAAAAAATTGATGGTGCACAAATATATGATTCGCCTCTACATTACCCCAATCGCATAGCATGAAAATAAAACCTGCGACACATGGAGGAAAACGATCAGCGCGAATGAAGATGGTGTGAGAGAGATGAGACCAGGAGAGAGAGATAGGAGGGGGAAGGATGGTGGCGCACCTGAAGTGTTGAAACCACCGTATAAGTCTAGATTTGCTTGTACAGTTTCACCGGACGGATAACTCTATCGTATGCAGACGAACTGCAGATGGACATGAACGGACCAACATCGAACCAAAACACGGACAGTGACAAATACATCCGATCGCCTCTACTTCTACAATTGCATCGCATTCAGCAAAACCACGAACATGGAGGCAAACGATCATCGCGAATGCATATCTCAGAGATAGAGAGAGAGGGGGAGAGAAGGAAGTGAGTTGGCATATACGAAGTTCATCGAAACCACCACGAAGTCTGGATTTGCTTGTACAATTTCCCCGGACGGCTAACTCTCTCGTATGTAGACGAACTGCAGATGGACATGAACGAAACATCATCGAATGAAAAAACGAATAGTGACAAATATAACCGTTCGCTTCTACATCTACAATCGCATCGCATGCAACAAAACCACGAATAAAGAGACAAACGATCATCGCGAATGCATATCTAAGAGATTGAGAGAGATAAAGAGGAGGAAGTGATTACGTGAACCTGAAGTTCTTCAAAAACACCGCGAAGTCTGGATTTGCTTGTACAGTTTCACCGGACGGATAACTCTCTTGTATGTAGACGAACTGTAAATAGACAGGAAGAGAGCACCATCGAACCAAAAAACGGTGAGTGACAAACACATCTGATCGGCTCTACTTCTACAATTGCATCGCATGCAGCAAAACCACGAATATGGAGACAAACGATCATCGCGAATGCATATCTCAGAGATAGAGAGAGAGAGAGGAGGAAGTGAGTTGGCGTACTTGAAGTTCTTCGATACCACCGCGAAGTTTGGATTTGCTTGTACAGTTTCACCGGACGGATAACTCTCTCGTACGTAGACGAACTGTAGATGGACAGGAACGGAGCATCATCGAACCAAAAAACGGCGAGTGACAAATACATCCGATTGCCTCTACATCTACAATTGCATCGCATGCAGCAAAACCACGAATATGGAGAAAAACGATCATCGCGAATGCATATCTGAAAGATAGAGAGAGAGAGAGAGGAGGAAGTGAGTTGCCGTAGATGAAGTTCTTCGAAACCACCACGAAGTCTGGATTTGCTTGTATAGTTTCACCGGACGGATAACTCTCTCGTATGCAGACGAACTGGAGATGTACAAGAACAGAGCATCGTCAAACCAAAAAAGGAGAGTGACAAATACATCCGATCGCCTCTACATCTACAATTACATCGCATGCAGTAAAACCACGAATATGGAGACAAACGATCATCGCAAATGCATATCTCAGAGATAGAGACAGAGAGAAAGAGAAAGGAGGAAGTGAGTTGGTGTACCAGAAGTTCTTCGAAACCACCGCGAAGTATGGATTTGCTTGGACAGTTTCACCGGATGGATAGCTCTATCGTATGCAGGTGAACTGCGGATGGACATCAACGGAACATCATTGAACCAAAAAACGGGGAGTGACAAATACATCCGATCGCCTCTACTTCTACAATTGCATCGCATGCAGCAAAACCACGAATATGGAGACAACCGATCATAGCGAATGTATATCTTAGAGATAGAGAGAGAGACAGAGAGAGAGAGAGAGGAGGAAGTGAGTTGGCGTACCTGGAGTTCTTCGAAATCACCGCGAAGTATGGATTTGGTTGCCCAGTTTCACCGGACAGATAGCTCTATCGTATGCAGACGAAGAGTAGATGGACAAGAACGGAGCATCATCGAACCGAAAACGGAGAGTGACAAATACATCCGATCGCCTCTACATCAACAACACATCGGTATGCAGCACAACCACGTAATCGTTGAGACAACTTATCATCGTGATGCATATCGTCAGAATAGAGAGAGAGAGTAGGAACTGAATTTGCGTACCTGAAGTTATTCGAACCACCGCGATGTCTGGATTTGCTTGTACAGGTTCACCGGACGGATGACACTCTCGCATGGTGACGAACTGCAGATGGACATGAATGGAGCATCATCGAACCAAAAAACGGAGAGTGACAAATACATCGAATCACCTCTACATCTACAATCGCAACGTTGCAGCAAAACGTGATATGGGGACAAAACGATCATCGGATTCATATCAGATTGGGGACAAGAGGAGAGAGAGAGGAAGTGACTTGGGTAGCGAAAAGTTTCTTCGAAACAACAGTGGAAGTCTAAATTTGCTTTTAATAGTTTCTTTCACCGAGGCGATAACTCTCTCGTCTGTTAGAAGAACTCAACATATGGACAGAATGGCGCTTTACTTTATCGACCAAAAACCGAAGAGTGACAAGTCCATCCGAGCTCCTCTACATCAACAATCCCGGCATCCCTGAGCAAAACCACGAATATGCAGACAAACGATCATCGCGATGCATATCTGAGAGCGAGAGAGAGAGAGGAGGAAGTGAGGTGGCGTACCTGAAGTTCTTCAAAACCACCGCGAAGTCTAGATTTGCTTGTGCAGTTTCACCGGACGGATAACTCTCTCGTATGCAGACGAACTGCAGATGGACATGAACGGAGCATCATCGAACCAAAAAACGGAGAGTGACAAATACATCCGATCGCCACTACATCAACAACTGCATCGCATGCAGCAAAACCCCGAATATGGAGAGAAATGATCATCGCGAATGCTTATCTAAGAGATAGAGATAGAGACAGAGAGGAGGAAGTAAGTTGGCGTATATGAAGTTCTTCGAAACCACCACGAAGTCTGGATTTGCTTGTACAAT
>JAGKPW010001306.1:5000-7500 GCA_019926035.1 Melaleuca alternifolia
GCCTGCATCGATCGGATCGTGCGTGGTCGGGATCGTGGCCTTGGTCGATCACGGATCGATCGGCTCGTTCATGGATCGTGGATCGTGGCCTGCATCGATCGGATCGTGCGTGGTCGATCATGGATCGTGGCCTGAATCGATCGGATCGTGCACGGATCGTGGCCTTGGTCGATGGATCGATCGGCTCGTTCATGGATCGTGGCCTGCATCGATCGGATCGTGCGTGGCGATCACGGATCGTGGCCTGCATCGATCACGGATCGATCGGCCGTTCATGGATCGTGGCCTGCATCGATCGGATCGTGCGGTGGTCGATCGTGGATCGTGGCCTGAATCGATCGGATCGTGCAGGGATCGTGGCCTTGGTCGTGCATGGATCGATCGGCTCGTTCATGGATTGTGGCCTGCATCGATCGGATCGCGTCGTGGATCGTGGTCGATCACGGATCGATCGGATCGTGCTCGCGTGTTGGCGATCACGGATCGATCGGCTCGTGCATGGATCGTGGCCGTGGTCGATCACGGATCGTGGCCTGAATCGATCGGATCGTGCATGGATCGTGGCCTTGGTCGTGCATGGATCGATCGGCTCGTTCATGGATCGTGGCCTTGGTGCATGGATCGATCGGCTCGTTCATGGATCTGGCCTGCATCGATCGGATCGTGCACGGATCGTGGCCTTGGTCGATCACGGATCGATCGGCTCGTGGATCACACGGATCGATCGGCTCGTGCATGGATCGTGGCCGTGGTCGATCACGGATCGTGGCCTGAATCGATCGATCGTGCATGGATCGTGGCCGGTCGTGCATGGATCGATCGGCTCGTTCATGGATCGTGGCCTGGTCGTGCATGGATCGATCGGTCGTTCATGGATCGTGGCCTGCATCGATCGCGGATCGGATCGATCGATGGATCGATGGCACGGCTCGTTCATGGATCACACGGATCGATCGGCTCGTGCATGGATCGTGGCCGTGGTCGATCACGGATCGTGGCCTGAATCGATCGGATCGTGCATGGATCGTGGCCTTGGTCGTGCATGGATCGATGGATCGATCGGTGCGTGCGATCACGGATCGATCGGTCGTGGATCGTGGGTCGTGCATGGATCGATCGGCCGTTCATGGATCATGATCGGATCGTGCGTGGTCGATCACGGATCGATCGGCTCGTTCATGGATCGTGGCCTGCATCGATCGGATCGTGCGTGGCGATCACGGATCGTGGCCTTGCTCGATCATGGATCGATCGGCTCGTCATGGATCGATCCGATCGGCTCGTTCATGGATCATGGCCCTGATCGATCGGATAGTGCACGGATCGTGGCCTTGGTCGATCACGGATCGATCGGCTCGTTCATGGATCACACGGATCGATCGGCTCGTTCATGGATCACACGGATCGATCGGCTCGTGCATGGATCGTGGCCGTGGTCGATCACGGATCGTGGCCTGAATCGATCGGATCGTGCATGAATCGTGGCCTTGGTCGTGCATGGATCGATCGGCTCGTTCATGGATCGTGGCCTTGGTCGTGCATGGATCGATCGGCTCGTTCATGGATCATGGCCCCCGATCACTGAGGGTCCCGATCAGCGCGTGCATGGATCCGTGGCCCCGGTCGATCGATCGCTCGTTCATGTGATCATGGCCGGGGTCGATCACGCTCGTGCATGGATCGTTGCCCTGATCGATCACGGGTCTGCCCCGCTCGTCCCTGGACGATCCCCGGACCCGTGCCCCGTCTTCTCCATGGGCGATCCGGATATGTCCCCCGGTCGACCGAGCCGATCGTGGCCCGGGTTCATGGTCTATCCGGTGGCAGTCCTTCCCCTCGTCCATCACGGGACCATCGAGTGGCCTCGGTCAACATGTTGCACCAAGTTTTCCACAATTCGAGATTGCATCGGAAGTCACAAGGCATAACACGAAAATCCTTCTAGGAACTTGGACAATTCACGTACTTGGTCCGATTGCTACTTCACCGATCATTTCTCCTCCAATTTTATCCATTATTCTTCCTAAATTTTGTTGTGTCACAAAATAGCCACCCCATCAGTTTCCCTACCTCCCAACTTATTTTTGTAATTTTCGGTATTTTTTTCAAAATTTTTAAGTACCAAAAAAAAAAATCCAAGCGTCCAATTTTTTTTTCTGTCTCCCCCATAATTTAGTTCACAATTTTTCTGAGCATCCTTGCAAAAAATCTTGTCAAAACTCAATTTCTACATTTTTTTAGAGACGTGGTGCCATCTCAAGCATGGTGAATGTTTCCTCCTGCTAGGAGCAAAAGTGCTCATAAGGCTCTTTAGGGGGGTAGAGGTGCTCGAAGGCCTTGGGCGAGCGAAGGGCGATGGATGGGCGGTGCATGATCCGTGTCATGGACACAAGAATGAGTCATAACATGGATCAATGATCGATGAAATAGGCCCCGATCGATCCCATGGAGCATCTCTAAGACAAATGCGGATCAACCTCGAACTCATGCATCGCGTGGC
>JAGKPW010001306.1:15000-17500 GCA_019926035.1 Melaleuca alternifolia
GACATGTGCATCGATCGGTGAATCGGATCGATCACGGATCGGACCTCGATGGATCGTGGCCGTGTCGATCACGGATCGTGGCCTTCGATCGGATCGATATCGTGGCCTTGATGGATCGATCGGCTCGTTCATGGATCATCGCCTGCATCGATCGGATCGTGCGTGGTCGGGATCGTGGCCTTGGTCGATCACGGATCGATCGGCTCGTTCATGGATCGTGGATCGTGGCCTGCATCGATCGGATCGTGCGTGGTCGATCATGGATCGTGGCCTGAATCGATCGGATCGTGCACGGATCGTGGCCTTGGTCGATGGATCGATCGGCTCGTTCATGGATCGTGGCCTGCATCGATCGGATCGTGCGTGGCGATCACGGATCGTGGCCTGCATCGATCACGGATCGATCGGCCGTTCATGGATCGTGGCCTGCATCGATCGGATCGTGCGGTGGTCGATCGTGGATCGTGGCCTGAATCGATCGGATCGTGCAGGGATCGTGGCCTTGGTCGTGCATGGATCGATCGGCTCGTTCATGGATTGTGGCCTGCATCGATCGGATCGCGTCGTGGATCGTGGTCGATCACGGATCGATCGGATCGTGCTCGCGTGTTGGCGATCACGGATCGATCGGCTCGTGCATGGATCGTGGCCGTGGTCGATCACGGATCGTGGCCTGAATCGATCGGATCGTGCATGGATCGTGGCCTTGGTCGTGCATGGATCGATCGGCTCGTTCATGGATCGTGGCCTTGGTGCATGGATCGATCGGCTCGTTCATGGATCTGGCCTGCATCGATCGGATCGTGCACGGATCGTGGCCTTGGTCGATCACGGATCGATCGGCTCGTGGATCACACGGATCGATCGGCTCGTGCATGGATCGTGGCCGTGGTCGATCACGGATCGTGGCCTGAATCGATCGATCGTGCATGGATCGTGGCCGGTCGTGCATGGATCGATCGGCTCGTTCATGGATCGTGGCCTGGTCGTGCATGGATCGATCGGTCGTTCATGGATCGTGGCCTGCATCGATCGCGGATCGGATCGATCGATGGATCGATGGCACGGCTCGTTCATGGATCACACGGATCGATCGGCTCGTGCATGGATCGTGGCCGTGGTCGATCACGGATCGTGGCCTGAATCGATCGGATCGTGCATGGATCGTGGCCTTGGTCGTGCATGGATCGATGGATCGATCGGTGCGTGCGATCACGGATCGATCGGTCGTGGATCGTGGGTCGTGCATGGATCGATCGGCCGTTCATGGATCATGATCGGATCGTGCGTGGTCGATCACGGATCGATCGGCTCGTTCATGGATCGTGGCCTGCATCGATCGGATCGTGCGTGGCGATCACGGATCGTGGCCTTGCTCGATCATGGATCGATCGGCTCGTCATGGATCGATCGATCGGATCGTGCATGGATCGTGGCCTTGGTCGATCACCGATCGGATCGTGCACGGATCGTGGCCTTGGTCGATCACGGATCGATCGGCTCGTTCATGGATCATGCCCTGCATCGATCGGATCGTGTGTGGTCGATCAGGATCGTGGCCTGCTCGATCATGGATCGATCGGCTCATTCATGGATCACACGGATCGATCGGCTCGTGCATGGATCGTGGCCTTGGTCGATCACACGGATCGATCGGCTCGTTCATGGATCATGGATGGTCGATCAGGGATCGATCGGCTCGTTCATGGATCGTGCCCCGATCACGGAGGGTCGATCAGCTCGTGCATGGATCGTGGCCCCGGTCGATCGATCGGCTCGTTCATGGATCATGGCCGGGGTCGATCAGCTCGTGCATGGATCGTGGCCCTGATCGATCACGGGTCGTGCCCCGCTCGTCCCTGGACGATCCCGGACCGTGACCCGATCTTCCATGGGCGATCACGGATCATGTCCCGGTCGACCGACCGGATCGTGGCCCGGGTCCATGGTCGATCCGGTGTCGTCTTCCCCTCGTCCATCACGAGACCATCGAGCGGCCTCGGTCAACATGGCGCACCGAGTTTTTCACAATTCGAGAATGCATCGGAAGTCACATAAGGCATAACACGGAAATCCTTCTAGGAACTTGGACAATTCACGTACATTGGTCCGATTGCTACTTCACCGATCGTTTCGCCTCCGATTTGATCCATTCTTCTTCCTAAATTTTGTTTGTGTCACAAAATAGGCACCCCACTGGTTTCCCGCCCTCCCAACTTATTTTTATAATTTTCGGTATTTTTTCAAAATTTTTAAGTACCAAAAAAAAAAAAAAAAATCCAAGCGTCCAACTTTTTTTCTGTCTCCCCCATAATTTAGTTCACTTTTTTCTGAGCATCCCTGCAAAAAATCTCATCAAAACTCAATTTCTACATTTTTTAGAGACGTGGTGCCATCTCAAGCATGGTGAATGTTTCCTCCTGCTAGGAGCAAAAGTGCTCATAAGGCTCTTTAGGGGGGTAGAGGTTCTCGAAGGCCTTGGGCGAGCGAAGGGCGATGG
>JAGKPW010001307.1:5000-7500 GCA_019926035.1 Melaleuca alternifolia
GGCCTGCATCGATCGGATCGTGCGTGGTCGATCACGGATCGTGGCCTGCATCGATCACGGATCGATCGGCTCGTTCATGGATCGTGGCCTGCATCGATCGGGATCGTGCGTGGTCGATCGTGGATCGTGGCCTGAATCGATCGGATCGTGCGGGATCGTGGCCTTGGTCGTGCATGGATCGATCGGCTCGTTCATGGATTGTGGCCTGCATCGATCGGATCGTGCGTGGTCGATCACGGATCGTGGCCTGATCATCGATCGGATCGGATCGTGGCCTGCATCGGATCGTGCACGGATCGATCGATCACGGATCGCGGCTCGTGCATGGATCGTGGCCGTGGTCGATCACGGATCGTGGCCTGAATCGATCGGATCGTGCATGGATCGTGGCCTTGGTCGTGCATGGATCGATCGGCGTTCATGGATCGTGGCCTTGGTCGTGCATGGATCGATCGGCTCGTTCATGGATCATGGCCTGCATCGATCGGATCGTGCACGGATCGTGGCCTTGGTCGATCACGGATCGATCGGCTCGTTCATGGATCACACGGATCGATCGGCTCGTGCATGGATCGTGGCCGTGGTCGATCACGGATCGTGGCCTGAATCGATCGGATCGTGCATGGATCGTGGCCTTGGTCGTGCATGGATCGATCGGCTCGTTCATGGATCGTGGCCTGGTCGGGATCGATCTCGTTCATGGATCGTGGCCTGTCGGATCGTGCGCGATGGATCGTGGCCTGCCGATCACGGATCGGATCGTGCACGGCTGGGATCCGGATCGATCGGCTCGTGCATGGATCGTGGCCGTGGTCGATCACGGATCGTGGCCTGAATCGATCGGATCGTGCATGGATCGTGGCCTTGGTCGTGCATGAATCGATCGGCTCGTTCATCGTGGATGCGATCGATCTTGCGTGGTCGATCACCCAGGGATCGATCGGACTTACGTTCATGGATCGTGGCCTTGGTCGTGCATGGATCGATCGGCTCGTTCATGGATAATGGCCCTGCATCCGATCGGATGCCTTGCGTGGTCGTCAACAGGATCGATCGGCTCGTTCTGGGGATCGTGGCCTGCATCGATCGGATCCTCCTGCGTGGTCGATCACGGATCGGGCCTTTGCTCGATCATGTATCGATCGGCCTCGTTTCATGGGATCACACCGCGATCGATCGTGCATGGATCTGGCCTTGGTCGATACCGCTCGTCGGATCGTGCACAGGGATGCGTGGCCATTTGGTCGATCACGATCGCTCGGCTCGTGTCATGGATCATGCCCTGCATCGATCGATCGTGGTGTGTCGATCACGGATCGTGTGCCTTGCTCGATCATGGGATCGATCGCTCATCATGGATCACACGGATGGGGGGGGGGGAGGGGGGGAGGATCGATCGGCCGCGGGCCTGGATCGTGGCCTGGTCGATCCACGATCGACGGCTCGTCTGATCATGGATGGTCGATCAGGGATCGATCGGCTCGTCATGATCGTGGCCCGCCATGTCACGGGAGGGTCGATCAGCTCGTGCATGGATCGTGGCCCCGGTCGATCGATCGGCTTCGTTCATGGATCATGGGCCGGGGTTCGATCAGCCGTGCATGGATCGTGCCCTTATCGATCACGGTCGTGCCCCGCTCGTCCTGGACATCCCGGACCGTGACCCGTCGTCCCATGGGCGATCACGGGTCATGGTCCCGGTCGCCACGCCGGATCGTGGCCCGGTGTCCATTGTCGCTCTCCGGTGTCGTCTTCCCCTCGTCGCATCACGAGACCATCGAGCGTCCTCGGTTCAACATGGCGCAACCGAGTTTTTAAAAATTCGAGAATGCATCGGAAGTCACATAAGGCATAACACGGAAATCCTTCTAGGAACTTGGACAATTCACGTACATGGTCCGTTTGCTACTTCACCGATCGTTTCTCCTCCGATTTGATCCATTCTTCTTCCTAAATTTTGTTTGTGTCACAAACTAGGCACCCCACTGGTTTCCCGACCTCCCAACTTATTTTTATAATTTTCGGTATTTTTTCAAAATTTTTAAGTACCAAAAAAAAAAAAAAAAATCCAAGCGTCCAACTTTTTTTCTGTCTCCCCCATAATTTAGTTCACATTTCTCTGAGCATCCCTGCAAAAAATCTCATCAAAACTCAATTTCTACATTTTTTTAGAGACGTGGTGCCATCTCAAGCATGGTGAATGTTTCCTCATGCTAGGAGCAAAAGTGCTCATAAGGCTCTTTAGGGGGGTAGAGGTGCTCGAAGGCCTTGGGCGAGCGAAGGGCGTTGGATGGGCGGTGCATGATCCGTGTCATGGACACAAGAATGAGTCATAACATGGATCAATGATCGATGAAATAGGCCCCGATCGATCCCATGGAGCATCTCTAATACAAATGCGGATCAACCTCGAACTCATTGCATCGCGTGGCTCCCCTCACGTAGGCATCGATGGCCGAATGCATGAGTCGTGGTCGAGCCAAACGGCTATAGTTTATGA
>JAGKPW010001310.1:5000-7500 GCA_019926035.1 Melaleuca alternifolia
TGGTCGTGCATGGATCGATCGGCTCGTTCATGGATCGTGGCATGCATCGATCGGATAGTGCGAATGGGCGATCACGGACTGGCCTGCATCGATCACGGATACGATCGGGCTCGTTCATGGATTGTGCGCCCTGCATGATCGGATCGTGCGTGGTCGATCGTGGATCGTGGGCCTGAATCGAGCGGATCGTGCAGGGGATAGTGCTTGGGTAGTGCATGGATCGATAGGCCGTTCATGGATTGTGGCCTGCATCGATCGGTCTGGTGGTCGATCAAGGGTCGGGCTGCACGATCAAGGATCGATCGGATGTGCGGAGGGCTGCATCGATCGCGATCGTGCACGGATCGTGGCTTGGGTCGATCCGGACGATCGGCTCGTGCATGGATGTGGCGTGGTCGATCACGGAATCGTGGACTGAATCGATCGGATCGTGAATGGATCGATGGCCTTGGGCGTGAATGGATCGAGCGGTGTTCATGGACGTGGCCTTGGTCGGCATGGATCGATCGGCTCCGTTCTGATCATGGCCGCATCGACGGATCGTGCCCGGATCGTGGCCTTGGTCATCAAGATTCGATCAGGCTAGTTCATGGATTCACACGGATCATCGGCGTGCATGGATCGTGGCCGTGGTCGATCACGGATCGGGCCTGAATCGATCGGAGTGGCATGGATTCGTGGCCTTGGTAGTGCATGGATCGATCGGCTCGTTCATGGATCGTGGCCTTGGTCGTGCATGGATCGATCGGCTCGTTCATGGATCATGGCCTGCATCGATCGGATCGTGCACGGATCGTGGCCTTGGTCGATCACGGATCGATCGGCTCGTTCATGGATCACAAGGATCGATCGGCTCGTGTGCATGGATCGTGGCCGTGGTCGATCACGGATCGTGGACGAAGCGATCGGAATCGTGCATGGATCGGGCCTTGGTAGGCTGGATCGACGGCTCGTTCATGGATCGAGGGATCGTGCGTGGTCCGCACGCGATCGAATGGCCGTTCATGGATCGGGGCCTTGGTCGTGCATGGAGCGATCGGCTCGTTCATGGTCATGGCCTGCATCGATCGGATCGTCGCGTGGTCGATAACGGATCGATCGGCTCGTTACATGGAGCGTGCCAGAATCGAGCGGATCCTGCGTGGTCGATCACGGATCGTGGCCTTGCTGATCATGGATCGATCGGCCGTCCTGGATCACCACCGACGATCGGATCGTGCATGACGTGGCCTTGGTCGACACGATCGATCGGATCGTGCACGGATCGTGGCCTTGGTCGATCACGGATCGATCGGCTCGTGCATGGATCGTGGCCACTGCATCGATCGGATCGTGTGTGGTCGATCACGGATAGTGGCCTTGCTCGATCATGGATCGATCGGCTCATTCATGGATCACACGGATCGATCGGCTCGTGCATGGATCGTGGCCTTGGTCGATCACACGGATCGATCGGCTCGTTCATGGATCATGGATGGTCGATCAGGGATCGATCGGCTCGTTCATGGATCGTGCCCCCGATCACGGAGGGTCGATCAGCTCGTGCATGGATCGTGGCCCCGGTCGATCGATCGGCTCGTTCATGGATCATGGCCGGGGTCGATCAGCTCGTGCATGGATCGTGGCCCTGATCGATCACGGGTCGTGCCCCGCTCGTCCCTGGACGATCCCGGACCGTGACCCGATCTTCCCATGGGCGATCACGGATCATGTCCCGGTCGACCGACCGGATCGTGGCCCGGGTCCATGGTCGATCCGGTGTCGTCTTCCCCTCGTCCATCACGAGACCATCGAGCGGCCTCGGTCAACATGGCGCACCGAGTTTTTCACAATTCGAGAATGCATCGGAAGTCACATAAGGCATAACACGGAAATCCTTCTAGGAACTTGGACAATTCACGTACATGGTCAGATTGCTACTTCACCGATCGTTTCTCCTCCGATTTGATCCATTCTTCTTCCTAAATTTTGTTTGTGTCACAAAATAGGCACCCCACTGGTTTCCCGACCTCCCGACTTATTTTTATAATTTTCGGTATTTTTTCAAAATTTTTAAGTACCAAAAAAAAAAAAAAAAATCCAAGCGTCCAACTTTTTTTCTGTCTCCCCCATAATTTAGTTCACATTTTTCTGAGCATCCCTGCAAAAATCTCATCAAAACTCAATTTCTACATTTTTTTAGAGACGTGGTGCCATCTCAAGCATGGTGAATGTTTCCTCCTGATAGGAGCAAAAGTGCTCATAAGGCTCTTTAGGGGGGTAGAGGTGCTCGAAGGCCTTGGGCGAGCAAAGGGCGATGGATGGGCGGTGCATGATCCGTGTCATGGACACAAGAATGAGTCATAACATGGATCAATGATCGATGAAATAGGCCCCGATCGATCCCATGGAGCATCTCTAAGACAAAAGCGGATCAACCTCGAACTCATGCATCGCGTGGCTCCCCTCACGTAGGCATCGATGGCCGAATGCATGAGTCGTGGTCGAGCCAAACGGCTAT
>JAGKPW010001314.1:0-17088 GCA_019926035.1 Melaleuca alternifolia
GTCCAATCTAAGGAGTTCGTCTCCTCTTGGTGCAATCTAAGGAGTTCGTCTCCTGTTGGTCCAATCAAGGGGAGTTCGTCCTCTCTTGGTCCAATCTAAGGAGTTCGTCTCCTGTTGGTCCAATCTAGGGGAGTTCGTCCTCTCTTGGTCCAATCTAAGGAGTACGTCTCCTGTTGGTCTAATCTAAGGGAGTTTGACCTCTCTTGGTCCAATCTGAGAAGTTCGTTTCCTGTGAGTCCATTCTGAGGGAGTTCGTCCTCTCTTGGTCCAATCTGTGAGAGTTCTTTCTCTTTTGGTCCAATCTAAGGGAGTTCGTCCTCTCTTGGTCCAATCTGAGGAGTTCGTCTCCTGTTCGTCCAATCTAAGGGAGTTCGTCCTTTCTTGGTCCAATCTGAGGAGTTTGTTTCCTGTTGGTCCAATCTAAGGGAGTTCGTCCACTCTTGGTCCAATCTAAGGGGTTCGTCTCCTGTTCGTCCAATCTATGGCAGTTCGTCCTCTCTTGGTCCAATCTAAAGTGTTCGTCTCCTGTTGATCCAATCTAAGGGAGTTCGACCTCTCGTGGTCCAATCTAAGGAGTTCGTCTCCTATGGGTCCATTCTGAGGGAGTTCGTCCTCTCTTGGTCCAATCTGTGAGAGTTCTTCCTCTCTTGGTCCAATCTAAGGGAGTTCGTCCTTTTTTGGCCCAATCTAAGGAGTTTGTCTCCTGTTGGTCCAATCTAAGGGAGTTCGTCCACTCTTGGTCCAATCTAAGGGGTTCGTCTCCTCTTGGTCCAATCTAAGGGAGTTCGTTCTCTCTTGGTCGAATCTAAGGAGTTCGTCACCTGTTGGTCCAATCTAAGGGAGTTCGACCTCTCGCGGTCCAATCTGAGGAGTTCCTCTCCTGTGGGTCCATTATGAGGGAGTTCGTCCTCTCTTGGTCCAATCTGTGGAAGTTCTTCCTCTCTTTGTCCAATCTAAGAGTGTTCGTCCTCTCTTGGTCCAATCTGAGGTGTTTGTCTCCTTTTCGTCCAATCTAAGGTAGTTCGTCCTCTCTTGGTCCAATCTTAGTAGTTCGTCTCCTCTTGGTCCAATCTAAGGGAGTTCGACCTCTCGTGGTCCAATCTGAGGAGTTCGTCTCCTGTGGGTCTATTGTGAGGGTGTTCGTCCTCTCTTGGTCCAATCTGTGGGAGTTCTTCCTCTTTTGGTCCAATCTGAGGGAGTTCGTCCTCTCTTGGTCCAATCTGAGCAGTTCGTCTCCTGTTCGTCCAATCTAAGGGAGTTCGTCCTCTCTTGGTCCAATCTAAGAAGTTCGACTCCTCTTGGTCCAATCTAAGGGAGTTCGTCCTCTGTTGGTCCAATCGAAGGAGTTCGTCTCCTGTTGGTCCAATCTAAGGGAGTTCGTCCTTTCTTGGTCCAATCTAAGGAGTTCGTCCTCTCTTGGTCCAATCTCAGGGAGTTCGACCTTTCTTGGTCCAATCTAAGGAGATCGTCTCCTCTTGGTCCAATCTAAGGGAGTTCGTCCTCTCTTGGTCCAATCTAAGGAGTTCGTCTCCTGTTGGTCTAATCTAAGGGAGTTTGACCTCTCGTGGTCCAATCTGAGGAGTTCGGCTCCTGTTGGTCCAATCTAAGGAGCTCGTCCTCTCTTGGTCCAATCTTAGGGAGTTCGTGCTTTCTTGGTCCAATATAAGGAGATCGCCTCCTCTTGGTCCAATCTAAGGGAGTTCGTCCTCTCTTGGTCCAATCTAAGGAGTTCGTCTCCTGTTGGTCCAATCTAAGGGAGTTCGACCTCTCGTGGTCCAATCTGAGGAGTTCGTCTCCTGTGGGTCTATTCTGAGGGAGTTCGTCCTCTCTTGGTCCAATCTGAGGAGTTCGTCTCTTGTTCGTCCAATCTAAAGGAGTTCGTCCTTTCTTGGTCCATTCTAAGGAGTTCGTCTCCTGTTCGTCCAATCTAAGGGAGTTCGTCCTCTCTTGGTCCAATCTAAGGAGTTCGACTCCTCTTGGTCCAATCTAAGGGAGTTCATCCTCTGTTGGTCCAATCGAAGGAGTTCGTCTCCTGTTGGTCCAATCTAAGGGAGTTCGTCCTCTCTTGGTCCAATCGAAGGAGTTCGTCTCCTGTTGGTCCAATCTAAGGGAGTTCGTCCTCTCTTGGTCCAATCTAAGGAGTTCGTCCTCTCTAGGTCCAATCTCAGGGAGTTCGTGCTTTCTTGGTCCAATATAAGGAGATCGCCTCCTCTTGGTCCAATCTAAGGAGTTCGTCTCCTGTTGGTCTAATGTAAGGGAGTTCGACCTATCGTGGTCCAATCTGAGGAGTTCGTCTCCTGTGAGTCCATTCTGAGGGAGTTCGTCCTCTCTTCGTCCAATCTGTGGGAGTTCTTCCTCTTTTCGTCCAATCTAAGGGAGTTCATCCTCTCTTGGTCCAATCTGAGGAGTTCGTCTCCTGTTGGTCTAATCTAAGGGAGTTCGACCTCTCGTGGTCCAACCGGAGGAGTTCGTCTCCTGTTGGTCCATTCTGAGGGAGTTCGTCCTCTCTTGGTCCAATCTTAGGAGTTCGTGTCCTCTTGGTCCAATCTAAGGAGTTCGTCTCTTGTTCGTCCAATCTAAGGGAGTTCGTCCACTTTTGGTCCAATCTAAGGAGTTCGTCACTTGTTCGTCCAATCTAAGGGAGTTGATCCTCTCTTGGTCCAATCTAAGGAGTTCGTCTCTTGTGGGTCCAATATGAGGGAGTTCGTCCTCTCTCGATCCAATCTAAGGAGTTCGTCTCCACTTGGTCCAATGTAAGGAGTTCGTCTCCTGTTCGTCCAATTTAAGTGAGTTCGTCCTCACTTGGTCCAATCTAAGGAGTTCGTCTCCTGTTGGTCCAATCTAAGGGAGTTCGTCCTCTCTTCGTCCAATCTAGGGAGTTCGTCTCCTTTTGGTCCAATCTAAGGGAGTTCGTTCCCTTTTGGTCCATTCTAATGAGTTTGTCTCCTTTTGGTCCAATCTAACCGAGTTCGTCTCCTCTTGGTCCAAACTAAGGAGTTTCTCTTCTTTTGGTCCAATCTAACGAGTTCGTCTCCTTTTGGTCCAATCTAACCGAGTTCGTCTACTCTTAGTCCAATCTAAGGAGTTGGCCTAAATGTTGGTGCACTCTAGGGATTTGTCCTCTCTTGTCCAAATTCTAGGGAGTTTCGTCCTCTCTTGGTCCAATCTAAGGAGTTCGTCTCCTTTTGGTCCAATCTTAGGAAGGTCGTCTCGTCATGGTCCAATCTAAGGAGTTCGTCTCCTTTGAGTGCAATCTAACCAAGATCGTCTCCTCTTGGTCCAATCTAAGGAGTTCGTCTCCTTTTGGTCCAATCATAGGAAGTTCGTCTCCTCTTGGTCCAATCTAAGGAGTTCGACTCCTCGTGGTTCAATCTAAGGAGTTCGTCCCTCTGTTTGGTCTAAATCGAAGGAGTTCGTCTCCTGTTGGTCCAATCTAAGGGAGTTCGTCCTCTCTTGGTCCAATCTAAGGAGTTCGTCCTCTCTTGGTCCAATCTCAGGGAGTTCGTCCTTTCTTGGTCCAATCGAAGGAGATCGTCTCCTCATGGTCCAATCTAAGGGAGTTCGTCCTCTCTTGGTCCAATCTAAGGAGTTCGTCTCCTCTTGGTCCAATCTCCGGGAGTTTGTCCTCTCCTGGTCCAATCTAAGCAGATCGTCTCCTCTTGGTCCAATCTAAGGGAGTTCATCCTCTCTTCGTTCAATCTAAGGAGTTCGTCTCCTGTTGGTCCATTCTAAGGGAGTTCGTCCTCTCTTGGTCCAATCTTAGGAGTTCGTGTCCTCTTGGTCCAATCTAAGGAGTTCAACTCCTGTTAGTCCAATCAAAGGGAGTTCGTCCTCTCTTGGTCCAATCTAAGGAGTTCGTCCCCTCTTGGTCCAATCTCAGGGAGTTCGTCCTTTCTTGGTCCAATCTAAGGAGATCGTCTCCTCTTGGTCCAATCTAAAGGAGTTCGTCCTCACTTGGTCCAATCTAAGGAGTTCGTCTCCTGTTTGTCGAATCTAAAGGAGTATGTCCTCTCTTGGTCCAATCTAAGGAGATCGTCTCCTCTTGGTCCAATCTAAGGGTGGTCGTCCTTTCTTGGTCCAATCTAAGGAGTTCGTCTCCTCTTCGTCCAATCTAAGAGAGTTCGTCCACTCTTGGTCCAATCTAAGGGGTTCGTCTCCTGTTCGTCCAATCTAAGGGAGTTCGTCCTCTCTTGGTCCAATCTAAGGTTTTCGTCTCCTGTTGGTCCAATCAAAGGGAGTTCGACCTCTCGTGGTCCAATCTAAGGAGTTCGTCTCCTGTGGGTCCATTCTGAGGGAGTTCGTCCTCTCTTGGTCCAATCTGTGGGAGTTCGTCTCCTCTTTGGTCCAATCTAAGGAGTTCGTCTCCTTTTGGTCCAATCTTAGGAAGTTCGTCTCCTCTTGGTCCAATCTATGGATTTCGTCTCCTCATGGTCCAATCTAAGGAGTTCGTCTCCTTTGAGTGCAATCTAACCAAGATCGTCTCCTCTTTGGTCCAATCTAAGGAGTTCGTCTCCTTTTGGTCCAATCTTAGGAAGTTCGTCTCCTCTTGGTCCAATCTATGGATTTCGTCTCCTTTTGGTCCAAGCAAGGCGTTTCCGTCCCTCTTGTTGGTCCATCGAAGGGTGCTGTCTCCTGTTGGTCCAATCTAAGTGATTTCGTCTCCTCTTTGTCCAATCTAAGGGAGTTCATCCCCTCTTGGTCCAATCTAAGGGAGTTCGTCCTCTCTTGGTCCAATCTAAGGAGTTCGTCCTCTCTTGGTCAAATCTCAGGGAGTTCGTGCTTTCTTGGTCCAATATAAGGAGATCGCCTCCTCTTGGTCCAATCTAAGGAGTTCGTCTCCTGTTGGTCTAATGTAAGGGAGTTCGACCTATCGTGGTCCAATCTGAGGAGTTCGTCTCCTGTGAGTCCATTCTGAGGGAGTTCGTCCTCTCTTCGTCCAATCTGTGGGAGTTCTTCCTCTTTTCGTCCAATCTAAGGGAGTTCATCCTCTCTTGGTCCAATCTGAGGAGTTCGTCTCCTGTTGGTCTAATCTAAGGGAGTTCGACCTCGTCGGGGTCCAAATCGAGGAGTTCGTCTCCTTTTGTCCTTCATAGGAGTTCGTCCTCCTCTTGGTCCAATCTAGAGTTCGTGTCCTTTGTTCCATCTAAGGAGTTTTTTTTTTTTTTTTGGTAGGGTAAAAGTATATTGATCTTTAGAGCCAAAAGTACATGATATGGAGAAACCGATACTACAAACCTACACTTACACTCATGTGAGCTAAGTGAAGGAGTATCGTGAGTCTCAGAAACTAGAGGATGTACAGAAGTAGGAGATAAGAAGAAACGGAGAGACCGGTACTACAGGCCTACACTTACACTCTAAATGAGTTAAGTGGAGGAATACCATGAATCTCAAAGACTATAAGGTACCAACAAAAAGGGGAAGAACAAGTCTTACAAAAAAATGGAGTCATCCAAGCCCCAATTATGTTGAATTCTTCTATTCGTAGTAGTGTCAATGACATTCTTCTGAGTTCTAGCGAAGTCCTTGACAAGTTTCAAAAGTTGCATCTTCATTGCCGGGAGGAATCTGTCGCAGTTCCTGAATAAGATGTTGTTCCTAGACTTCCAAATGATGTGGCACACCGCTCCAAGAGCGAACCTCGCAATCTTTTGGGAAAATTGATTGTTGGATATATGAGTAATAGCCCAATTAAGGGTGGTATTCCAGCCACCCTCTTGCCAATCAAGAAGACAATTCCGCGACCAAAAAAGGGCTAAGTGTTTAGTTATGGAGCATCCGAAGAAAAGATGGTCAATCGAGTCCGGCCTTAGATGGCAAAATGCACATGTAGCATTAGTGATTCTACCATAAGTTAGAAGAAAAACCTGGGTAGGGAGTCTTCTTTTTGTCATCAACCATAGGAGGAATTGGTGTGCAGGAGCGATGGATGAATCCCAAATAAATTCGAACCAGTGAACCCGAGGTTTCTTCGGTCTTATAGCTTTCCAAGCTGAAGAAGACGAAAATTTTCCAGAATTTGAACCTTTCCACAAAAATCGATCAGGATGGGCAGTAGGTGTAGGGAGGTCACCCCCCCAATCAATCAATGTCTCCATAAGATTCGAATTAGGAGCCCGGTTCTCTAGTAATTCAGCAAGTGAGGCATCTCTTGGGTAACCCGATAGATAGATTTGTCGGTTACTAAACAGCATATTGAGCGGGCCATTTGGATGCCAAGCATCGAACCATAAGGAAATAGAAAGCCCATCCCCCACACGCCAGTGAAACATATGTCTGAATTCTTTCCCTAAGTCAATGATCTTCTTCCAAGACCAAGAACAGAACGTAGGTCTACGTACCTCCCAAAAACTCCGGTTCTTGATGAAATTAGAATGTATCCAAATGCACCAGAGCGATTCTTTGTCTGAGAAAAGGGCCCAAATATGTTTGAGCATGGAAGCTTTGTTGCTTTGTTTTAGGCGCCTTATACCGAGTCCTCCCTCTTCTTTTGGGAAGCATACATCATGCCATGAGACTTTTGCACCCCCGGGGCCTAAGGAAGGGCCTTTCCACAAGAACTGCCTAATGATCTTCTCAATACAATCCAGAACCGAAACAGGTAAGATGAAAATATTGGACCAATAAACCTGAATTGCATGGAGGACAGATTTAACCAATTGGAGACGGCCACCAAATGATAGAAACCGTTGAGTCCAAGATTGAACTCTCTTGGTGATGGAGTTCACCAAAGAGACACAATCGGCTTTCCCAAGTCTAGTTGCTACCACGGGCACTCCAAGATATCGAAAAGGTAAGGATCCCACCCTAAAGTTCAAAAAACCAATGATGTCTTGTGAAGAATTAGAGTTACCTGAAATATATACCTCACTCTTAGAGGAGTTTGGGAAAAGGCCTGACCACTCCGAGAATGTGTCAATTGCAGACTTCAAGCAAGAGACCGAAGCCATATCAGCTTGGCAAAATAGCAAGACATCATCAGCAAAGAAGAGATGGGTCAACTTCGTGGATTTACATCGCCAATAGTAGTTAAACTGAGGACATGCAGTTGTAGTGGATATAAGCCCAGAGAATACTTCCATGACCAAAGTAAATAAATATGGAGAGAGGGGATCGCCTTGTCTTAGTCCTCTTGAACTTGAGAAGAAACCATGCAACTCACCATTGATTGATATAGAAAATTTTGGGGTTTGGACACATACCATCATCAATTTAATGAATTGCATCGGGAAACCAAAACCAATGAGGGTCGCCTCTAGGAAGGCCCAATCCACCGTATCGTAAGCTTTCTTGAAGTCGACCTTGATCGCACACTTTGGAGAGTACGTGTCATGATGGAAGCCCGCAAAGAGTTCTTGGGCCAGCAAGATGTTATCTGATATTTTCCTCCCTTTTACAAAAGCCGCTTGAGACACGTCAATGAGAGAGGGCAATACCTTCGCAAGCCGATTCGCCAAGATTTTGGTGATACATTTGTAAATGGTGTTGCAGCAAGCGATAGGCCTGAAATCACTTACTGAGGAGGCATTAGAGCACTTGGGAATTAATGCAATAATAGTGGTATTGAGTTGGCGTAGCAAGTTTCCAGAGTTAAGGAAATCTAAAATAGCGGAGGTAACTAACTCACCAACAACATCCCAAGATCTCTTAAAAAAATCAGCATTGAATCCGTCCGGTCCCGGGGCCTTCCCAGAGGTCAAGGAGAATAAAGTGGCACGTACTTCTTGTTCCGTGTAAGGAGAAGTAAGAATACTCAACTGAGAAGTGTTTAACTTACTTCTTAAATGGACGGCAACATTCTGTGCCGAGGGACGGGGCGACATATGAGGAGGGCTCTCGAAGAGATGTTTATAATAACTCACAAATGCCTCAACAACTTGAGTCGCCGAAGAAGTCTGAGAGCCAGACTCATCAATAATTGATAAAATTCTGTTGTTGAGCTGCCTCCTCTTCACAGAATAATGAAAGAACTTAGTGTTACGGTCTCCCTCTTGAAGCCAGCGGATTCTAGATTTCTGCTTGTAGAAAAGTTCCTCCTGGAGGCGCAGGCTATAAAATAAATCACCAGCAGACTTCTCCTCTAGCGCAAGTAGGGAGTTGGTTGGATCTTGCATAAGATTGTCTTGAATAGAATTCAGGCTTTGTCTAGCTAGCAAAGTGCGTCTAGAAATATCAGAAAAGGACTGTCGGTTGAACACTTTAAGCTTAGCTTTTAATAGTTTCAGTTTGGTGCATAGCTGGAACATCGGTGATCCTCTAACATCAAGCTCCCAAATCTGAGATACCAAAGGCAAGAACCCAGGATCTGACATCCAGAAGTTGTAGAATTTAAAAGGTTTTCTGACCTAGATTGAAGGCAAAACTCTCACCACCATGGGTGTATGATCCGAGATACCAGGTGATAGAAAAGTTGCTTCCGAGTAACTGAAATCCATAGCCCATTTGGGGTTAACAAGAACTCTATCTATTTTCCTCTGTATGCGATTGGGACCTTCATAGGAAGCCCGAGTGAATCTCCTCCCGATATACCTGAGATCGTCTAGTTCAGCCTCCAACAAGCAAGAGTGGAACTCATCAAAAGACGGTGGCCAAGCTAGAGTTCCCCCTTCACGATCGGATGGGAATCGAATGGCATTGAAGTCACCAAGTACAACCCACGGTGTGTCCAGAAAAGAATTCTTTCTCGAGGTCAAATCAGTCCATAGCAAGCGCCTATCCACAAAGGTATGGCCAGCATATACAAAAGAGATGGCAAAAAACGTAGTCGAGTCAACAAGGCGAATGAACCCATGCATAGCTTGCAGCGAAGAAGCTGTGAGATCAAAGCATACATGCTGCGGATCCCAACCGATCCATATGCGCCCAAGGTCAGAATAATCGTAATTTGATTTCCAAGTCCAGCCCGGAATCAAGTTTGAAGAGATTTCACCAAAATTTCCGGGGTTGACCTTGGTTTCCAATATACCAATGCAAAGAAGGTTATTAGACCGTACAAGAAACCTGACTTCCGCTTGTTTAACAGGATCACATAGACCCCTGATATTCCAAGCACACAAAATCATATTTACAAGTTGCTAGGAGGAAAGGGCCTTACCTCCTTTTGGCACTGCGGCCCTTCTTCTTGGCCGTGGATTTTTTCAGCACCTCCACAGAAGGAGGGGAACAAGCAACAATATGAGTACTCACAGCTTCAGGGGGGTTTTCATCATTGTGGAGTGCTTTCCCACTCCTCAATAGTGCACCAACTACAGAATTTAGCTTAGGTTGAAAAAATTCGTGAGAGGAGTCTGTGAAGGAGGTATCATCACAACTATCGGGTAATGAACTCAGCACCTTGGAAGCCTCAGCTGAGTCCTCATTGGATACGCAAGGAGAAGGAACGGATGCAGGGCAGCTCGCAGGATGCACAGGATCAATTCGTTGGGTCTCATTGTGAGAGGAGACAGAATGGTGCGAGCTAGGTGTCGTGGGGATCAAAGGATTAGCCCTTTACTCTGAAGGTAACAACTCAGCAGAGGCTGCCTTCTTCTTGTTCTTGTTATGCTTGGAGTGGACCGTAGTCCAATCAGTTTGTGACTTAGTCATGTCACCCATTGGAGTTGGAGTTGCCTGAGCATTAATTGGGGCTGTATGTTCCTCCCGAGAAGCCGAGACATCCTCCGGAGTTGTCGACTTCAATTCAGGACATCTATGTCCGAAAGTTTCACATTTAGGGCAAAGGAGTGGTTTCCATTCATACTCTGCAGTAACTATAATCTCCTCTTCATCCTGAAAGACTGAAATCGAGTCATAGATGGGATTTTTTGCACTAATCTCCACACAAACACGTGCAAAAGAAATGACTCTCCTATGTTGTGTATGTTGATCAACATAGAGGGGCTTGCCAAGTGTGCTAGCAATAGCACTAATACCCTTCGAGGACCAAGCAGAATAAGGTAGGTTCCTAAGCTTAACCCATACCGGGACTTTATCATGTCTTTCTTTTTTTAGCACTAGCATCGGATGCCATTGTTGAAGAACTAGAGGGATCCTTGCCACCGTGATGGGTCCTCTCTCCAAGATTTTCCTACGGAATTCCGCATCAGGGATGTGAAAAAAGAAGAAGCCATCATCGTTGGCCTTCATATCTACCAAGAAATTTCCCCACAAATGTTTTAGCGCAGCTTCAATCAGCTTAAATGGTAGTTTCTTCCCAACGAGATAACCCACCACCGATTCGTGCCACACCCTATCCGTGGCTTGAAGGATCTCCTCAGAAATATGCACACATGGTTTACCGTTATTAAAAGAAGGGGGTATAAAGGACAGATCATACCCTATAGCAGCAGTAGCCCGAGCCACATTAGCCCAGGACTTTTGTTGGGGGATCTTAGTCTTGTCCCGAACACCATCAGCAGCACCCGGTGCAGCCATGGGCTGTGAAGGAGGCCCTTTGGAACCTGCCCCTGTAGAATCATCCCTGAATTTACTTCTAGAACGACCACGACTCTGAGATCTCGACTTACGTCTTATAGCACCATCACCAGCCAATTTAGAGAGAGAAAACCGTTGTGGCTGAGGTTGAAGCACGCCTTTTCCTCTAACCAGATTCGATGGGGCAGAGGAAGCACCCAGACAAGCCTGATCAATTGCGGAAGCTGATGGAGGGGCTGAGAATTCTGTAGAAGGAGGCAACACTTCCACTCTCTTGGCTAATCTGCTTTTACTCCTAGCCTTCCTCCCTCTCACCGCAGGGGAACCAACATGAGTGGACACAACAATTTCAGGGTTAGGGCCCCCATCCCCCTCCTTGTTAGGAGGGGGTGCCAAAGTTAGAGACTGCATCTCAATGGCCTCGGGTTTGTCCATCAAGTTACAATACAACGAGCTAGCCGCATATGAAATCAGAATTCCAAAGGCAAAGAAGTCAAGAATTTAGAGAAACCAGGATAATTGCCAGCCCTGCAAGGAACACTAAATGATGCACAAGCTGATCGATTAATGAGCAGTAGTCAGAAACGAGACTTTCAATCCAGTGACAAGTTCCACGAACAGTGGGTCACATCCCAAAGGCCAGCACTAAAGGATAGATCATGAGGACTGAATATCAAAGTTCTAGCAGAACAGTGTATGAAGATCTTCAATGAACAGTACATATAATCCAGAAACCCAGAAACTGAACATCCTCCAAGCTACCCAAGGAAGGGATTCAAGTAAAGTGAGCCAACATTGGAGTCATAAGCAACCGAATAACCAGCAGAACCACCACTCACACCATCAAATAATTCGTCCTCATGGAGAGAGCAACTTCAATGTACAGTACCCAATAAACCCAAAACGCAAGATAGCCTCTCAAATCAATAGGAAGAGAGAAGAAATACCCGAGTCAACCCAAGGCGAAACGTGCACAGCTTATGGGTGTGCAGCAAACATTCTCAAAGTTGGACAGTTCGAGCAGTCCAAAGTCCATCCCAAAACCCTAGTTAAGATCAGCAAACAGACGTAGATTAGGATGTTTTGGGAGTAAATCAGAGAGGGGGGGGGGGACAATGGATGAATATCTTCCATCATGAGCAGCTTCCACCAAGACCAGCAATCACTAGGGCCAAGAATCACCAGGCAGCGCACCCCATGAACAGTACCACGAGAGAGAGCATTTCGGTGAACAGTACCCGCGAGAGGAACAAATGGCTGTCCAATCTAAGGAGTTCGTCTCTTGTTCGTCCAATCTAAGGGAGTTCGTCCTCTTTTGGTCCAATCTAAGGAGTTCGTCACTTGTTCGTCCAATCTAAGGGAGTTGATCCTCTCTTGGTCCAATCTAAGGAGTTCGTCTCTTGTGGGTCCAATATGAGGGAGTTCGTCCTCTCTCGATCCAATCTAAGGAGTTCGTCTCCACTTGGTCCAATGTAAGGAGTTCGTCTCCTGTTTGTCCAATTTAAGTGAGTTCGGGTTCGTCCCCACTTGGTCCAATCTAAGGAGTTCTTTCCTGGTGGTCCAATCTAAGGGATCTTTCGTCCCTTCGTCTCGTCCATCTAGGAGTTCGTCTCCTGTTGGTCCAATCTAAGGGAGTTCGTCCTCTTTTGATCCAATCTAAGGACTTTGTCTCCGGTTGGTCCAATCTGAAGGAGTTCGTCCTCTCTTGGTGAGGAGTTCGTCTCCTGTTCGTCCAATCTAAGGGAGTTCGTCCTCTCTTGGTCCAATCTAAGGGAGTTCGTCCTCTCTTGGTCCAATCTGTGGAGTTTGCCATCCTCTCTGTCCAATCTAGAGTTTGCCCTAAGTTTGGCAATCTAAGGGAGTTCGTCCTCTCTTGGTCCAATCTGTGGAGTTCGTCTCCTGTGGGTCCATTCTGAGGGAGTTCTTCCCCGTGGTCCAATCTAAGGAGTTCGTCCGTGCTCATGTCCAATCTAAGGAGTTCGTTCTCCTCTCATTCAACGGAGTTTGCCTCTCTTGGTCCATCTAAGGATCGTCGCCTCTTGGTCCATCTAAAAGAGTTCGGCCGCTCTTGTCCTATCTAGAGTTGCTCCTCTTGGTCCCAATCTAAGGAGTTCGTCTCCTTTTGGTCCAATCTTAGGGAGTTCGTCTCCTCTTAGTCCAATGTAAGGAGTTCGGCCTCGTCTTGGTCCAATCTACGAGTTCGTCCTCTCTTGGTCCATCTCAGGTAGTTTGTCCTTTCTTGGTCCATTCTAAGGAGTTCGTCTCCTGTTCGTCCAATCTAAGGGAGTTCGTCCTCTCTTGGTCCAATCTAAGGAGTTCGTCTCCTCTTGGTCCAATCTCCGGGAGTTCATCCTCTCCTGGTCCAATCTAAGGAGATCGTCTCCTCTTGGTCCAATCTAAGGGAGTTCATCGTCTCTTCGTTCAATCTAAGGAGTTCGTCTCCTGTTGGTCCATTCTAAGGGAGTTCGTCCTCTCTTGGTCCAATCTTAGGAGTTCGTGTCCTCTTGGTCCAAATCTAAGGAGAGTCGTCTCCTTTAGTCCAATCAAATGGAGTTCGTCCTCTCGGGTCCAATCTAGGAGTTTCGTCTCTCTTGGTCCAATCCTCATGAGTTCCGTCCTTTCTTGGTCCAATCGTACGGAGAATCGTCTCCTCTTGGTTCCAATCTAAAGGGTTCGGCCCGCACTTGTCCAATCTAAGGAGTTCGTCTCCTGTTCGTCGAATCTAAAGGAGTATGTCCTCTCTTGGTCCAATCTAAGGAGATCGTCTCCTCTTGGTCCAATCTAAGGGTGGTCGTCCTTTCTTGGTCCAATCTAAGAAGTTCGTCTCCTCTTGGTTCAATCTAAGAGAGTTCGTCCAATCTTGGTCCAATCTAAGGGGTTCGTCTCCTGTTCGTCCAATCTTAGGGAGTTCGTCCTCTCTTGGTCCAATGTAAGGTTTTCGTCTCCTGTTGGTCCAATCTAAGGGAGTTCGACCTCTCGTGGTCCAATCTAAGGAGTTCGTCTCCTGTTCGTCCAATCAAAGGGAGTTCGTCCTCTCTTGGTCCAATCTATGGAGTTCGTCCTCTCTTGGTCCAATCTCAGGGAGTTCATCCTTTCTTGGTCCAATCTATGGAGATCGTCTCCTCTTGGTCCAATCTAAAGGAGTTCGTCCTCTCTTGGTCCAATCTAAGGAGTTCGTCTCCTGTTCGTCCAATCTAAAGGAGTTCGTCCTCTCTTGGTCCAATCTGAGGTTTTCGTCTCCTGTTGGTCCAATCTAAGGGAGTTCGACCTCTCGTGGTCCAATCTAAGCAGTTCGTCTCCTGTTCGTCCAATCTAAGGGAGTTCGTCCAATCTTGGTCCAATCTAAGGAGTTCGTCCTCTCTTGGTCCAATCTCAGGGAGTTCGTCCTTTCTTGGTCCAATCGAAGGAGATCGTCTCCTCATGGTCCAATCTAAGGGAGTTCGTCCTCTCTTGGTCCAATCTAAGGAGTTCGTCTCCTGTTGGTCCAATCTAAGGGAGTCCATCTCATCTTGGTCCAATCTAAGGAGTTTGTCTCCTGTTGGTCCAATCTAAGGGAGTTCGTCCTCTCGTGGCCCAATCTCAGGAGTTTTTCTCATGTTGGTGCAATCTGAGGGAGTTCGTCCACTCTTGGTCCAATCTTAGTAGTTCCTGTCCTCCTGGACCAATCTAAGGAGTTCGTCTCCTGTTCGTCCAATCTAAGGGAGTTCGTCACCTCTTGGTCAAATGTACGGTAGTTCGTCTCATGTTGGTCCAATCTAAGGGAGTTCGTCCTCTCTTGGTCCATTCTAAGGAGTTCGTCTTCGGTTCGTCCAATCTGAGGGAGTTCGTCCTCTCTTGGTCCAATGTAAGGAGTTCGTCTCCTCTTGGTCCAATCAAGGACTTCGTCTCCTGTTCGTCCAATTTAAGGGAGTTCGTCCTCTCTTGATCCAATCTATGGAGTTTAGCTCATGTTGGTGCAATCTAACGGAGTTCGTCCACTCTTGGTCCTATCTAAGGAGTTCACCTCCTGTTGGTCCAATCTGAGGGAGTTCGTCCTCTCTTGGTCCAATCTAAGGAATTCGCATCCTATTGGTCCAATCTAAGGAGTTCGTCTCCTGTTGGTAAAGTCTAAGAGAGTTCTTCCTTTCTTGGCCAATCTAAGGAGTTCATCATCTCTTGGTCCAATCTAAGGTGTTCGTCTCCGCTTGGTCCAATCTAAGGAGTTCGCCTCCTGTTGGTAGTTCGTCACGTCTTGGTCCAATCAAAGGAGTTCGTGTCCTGTCCGTCCAATCTAAGGGAGTTCGTCCTCTCTTGGTCCAATGTAAGGAGTTCGTCTCCTGTTGGTCCAATCTAAGGGAGTTCATCCTCTCGTGGTCAAATCTAAGGAGTTCGTCTCATGTTGGTGCAATCTAAGGGAGTTTGTCTTCTCCGGGTCCAATCTGAGTAGTTCATCTCCTGTTGGTCCATTCTGAGGGAGTTCGTCCTCTCTTGGTCCAATCTTAGGAGTTCGTGTCCTCTTGGTCCAATCTAAGGAGTTCGTCTCTTGTTCGTCCAATCTAAGGGAGTTCGTCCACTTTTGGTCCAATCTAAGGAGTTCGTCACTTGTTCGTCCAATCTAAGGGAGTTCATCCTCTCTTGGTCCAATCTAAGGTGTTCGTCTCTTGTGGGTCCAATATGAGGGAGTTCGTCCTCTCTCGATCCAATCTAAGGAGTTCGTCTCCACTTGGTCCAATGTAAGGAGTTCGTCTCCTGTTCGTCCAATTTAAGTGAGTTCGTCCTCACTTGGTCCAATCTAAGGAGTTCGTCTCCTGTTGGTCCAATCTAAGGGAGTTCGTCCTCTCTTCGTCCAATCTAGGGAGTTCGTCTCCTGTTGGTCCAATCTAAGGGAGTTCGTCCTCTTTTGATCCAATCTAAGGACTTTGTCTCCGGTTGGTCCAATCTGAAGGAGTTCGTCCTCTCTTGGTCCAAACTAAGGAGTTTGTTTCCTTTGGTCCAATCTAAGGAGTTCGTCTCCTGTTGGTCCAATCTAGGGGAGTTCATCCTCTCGTGGTCCAATCTAAGGAGTTTGCCTAATGTTGGTGCAATCTAAGGGAGTTTGTCCTCTCTTGGTCCAATCTAAGGGAGTTCGTCCTCTCTTGATCCAATCTGTGGGAGTTCTTCCTCCCTTGGTCCAATCTAAGGGAGTTCGTCCTCTCATGGTCCAATCTAAGGAGTTCGTCTCCTCCCATTCTAACGGAGTTTGTCCTCTCTTGGTCCAATCTAAGGAGATCGTCTCCTCTTGGTCCAATCTAAAAGAGTTCGTCCTCAGTTGGTCCAATCTAAGGAGTTCGACTCCTCTTGGTTCAATCTAAGGGAGTTCGTCCTCTGTTGGTCTAATCGAAGGAGTTCGTCTTCTGTTGGTCCAATCTAAGGGAGTTCGTCCTCTCTCGGTCCAATCTAAGGAGATAGTTACCTCTTGGTCCAATCTGAGGTTCGTGCCTTTCTTGGTCCAATCTAAGAGATCGTCTCCTCTTGAGTCCAAATCTAAGGGAAGTTCGTCCTCTCTTGGTCCAATCTAGGATTTCGTCTCCTCTTTGTCCAATCTCCGTGAGTTCGTCCTCTCCTGGTCCCAATCTAAGGAAGATCGTCTCCCTTGGTCCAATCTAAGGGAGTTCATCCTCTCTTCGTTCAATCTAAGGAGTTCGTCTCCAGTTGGTCCATTCTAAGGGAGTTCGTCCTCTCTTGGTCCAATCTTAGGAGTTCGTGTCCTCTTGGTCCAATCTAAGGAGTTCAACTCCTGTTAGTCCAATCAAAGGGAGTTCGTCCTCTCTTGGTCCAATCTAAGGAGTTCGTCCTCTCTTGGTCCAATCTCAAAGAGTTCGTCCTTTCTTGGTCCAATCTAAGGAGATCGTCTCCTCTTTGTCCAATCTAAAGGAGTTCGTCCTCACTTGGTCCAATCTAAGGAGTTCGTCTCCTGTTCGTCCTATTTAAGTGAGTTCGTCCTCACTTGGTCCAATCTAAGGAGTTCGTCTCCTGTTGGTCCAATCTAAGGGAGTTCGTCCTCTTTTGATCCAATCTAAGGACTTTGTCTCCGGTTGGTCCAATCTGAAGGAGTTCGTCCTCTCTTGGTCCAAACTAAGGAGTTTGTCTCCTCTTGGTCCAATCTAAGGAGTTCGTCTCCTGTTGGTCCAATCTAGAGGAGTTCATCCTCTCGTGGTCCAATCTAAGGAGTTTGCCTAATGTTGGTGCAATCTAAGGGAGTTTGTCCTCTCTTGGTCCAATCTAAGGGAGTTCGTCCTCTCTTGATCCAATCTGTGGGAGTTCTTCCTCCCTTGGTCCAATCTAAGGGAGTTCGTCCTCTCATGGTCCAATCTAAGGAGTTCGTCTCCTCCCATTCTAACGGAGTTTGTCCTCTCTTGGTCCAATCTAAGGAGATCGTCTCCTCTTGGTCCAATCTAAAAGAGTTCGTCCTCTCTTGGTCCAATCTAAGGAGTTCGACTCCTCTTGGTCCAATCTAAGGAGTTCGTCCTAGGTTGGTCTAATCGAAGGAGTTCGTCTCCTGTTGGTCCAATCTAAGGGAGTTCGTCCTCTCTTGGTCCAATCTAAGGAGTTCGTCCTCTCTTGGTCCAATCTCAGGGAGTTCGTCCTTTCTTGGTCCAATCTAAGAAGATCGTCTCCTCTTGGTCCAATCTAAGGGAGTTCGTCCTCTCTTGGTCC
>JAGKPW010001318.1:12500-14773 GCA_019926035.1 Melaleuca alternifolia
CGATGCCTGGAGCACGCAGATGCCGAAGCACGCCGAAGGCGCGTGCTGCATTCCACAATCGCAATGGCGACGTTTCCACGGACGAATCGAAGGCCCGGGCTTGGGCCGCCACTGCAATCCGCATCGGTCCATGCCTCGAGTCGATCGGCAGACCGGCTCACGCCGTTCCCCATCCGACCGAGGCACATCGCCGGCCCCCATCCGCTTCCCTCCCGACAATTTCAAGCACTCTTTGACTCTCTTTTCAAAGTCCTTTTCATCTTTCCCTCGCGGTACTTGTTTTCTATCGGTCTCTCGCCCATATTTAGCCTTGGACGGAATTTACCGCCCGATTAGGGCTGCATTCCCAAACAACCCGACTCGCCGACAGTGCCTCGTGGTGCGACAGGGTCCTGACACGACGGGGCTCTCACCCTCTCTGGCGCCCCCTTCCAGGGAACTTGGGCCCGGTCCGTCGCTGAGGAACGCCAAGCTTCTCTCCAGCAACTACAATTCTAACGCCGAGGCGCCCGATTCTCTGCTGGGCTCTTCCCGGTTCGCTCGCCGTTACTAGGGGGATCCTTGTTAGTTTCTTTTCCTCCGCTTATTGATATGCTTAAACTCAGCGGGTAGCCCCGCTTGACCTGGGGTCTCGTTGGTAAAATATTAGATTCGCGGAGCGCGCGCACGAGCGGCACACGCGACACTGATCATTGGGGATCAACCACCGAATGTCGTGGTGCTAAGCTCCGACGCTCGATTTTGGGCCAACCAGGACGAGGTCGTCACGGGAGGCCAACTTACGCGCCCAAGTTCCTCCCGCCCGCATTCGGTGCTAGGGATTTAGGGGCAACGCCATGTGTGACACCCAGGCAAACGTGCCCTCACCGGATGGTTACGGGCGCAACTTGCGTTCAAAGACTCGATGGTTTACGGGATTCTGCAATTCACACCAAGTATCGCAGTTCGCTACGTTCTTCATCGATGCGGGAGCCGAGATATCCGTTGCCGAGAGTCGTTATAAGTAATAGGAGATTGCATGGCATCCCATGCACGCACCATGTCTGGGGTGATGGGAGCATCGCACTCTTGTTTGATTTCCTTGGCGCATTCCGCGCCGGGTTCGTTAATGCCGCCGAGAAACGCCCGAGCGCGCTAGGCGCCCGCGCGATCCGAGCGTCGGGGGACGTTAGGCGAGCCCCCCGCCCCCGTCGAGTTTGTTACTAGTTCTCGGGATCCGTGTCGGTATAGAAGACTGTTCGTATGATATCGCCACTGATCCTTCCCGGCAGGTTCACCTACTGAAACGCCTTGTTACAAAAACAATGAAATCTAATCACTAAAGTCTCTATCCTCTAAATGATAGGGTTCAGTGGACTTCTCGCGACGTCATCGGCGGCAGACCGCCCACGTCGCCCGCGATCCGAACACTTCAGACCCGGACCATTCAATCGGTAGGAGCGACGGGCGGTGTGTACAAAAGGCAGGGACGTAGTCAACGCGAGCTGATGACTCGCGCTTACTAGGAATTCCTCGTTGAAGACCAACAATTGCAATGATCTATCCCCATCACGATGAATTTTCAAAGATTACCCAGGCCTGTCGGCCAAGGCTATAGACTCGTTGAATACATCAGTGTAGCGCACGTGCGGCCCAGAACATCTAAGGGCATCACAGACCTGTTATTGCCTCAAACTTCCTTAGTCTAAACGCCATCGTCCCTCTAAGAAGCTGGCCGGGAGAATTGTCCATCCACATAGCTAGTGTATCAGGCTGAGGCTCGTTTCGTTACGAATTTAACCAGACAAATCGCTTCCACCAACTAACCCGGTGCGAAGCGTGCATGACGGGGACCCTGGCCCACCAAACACCAATAAAGATAACTCAGGAAAACGGAGCGCCCACGTCAGCTGCTTAAGGGGTACCATCCGTGTGCGCGATGGTCTAAAGCAGTGACCAGGGGTGGGGTGGCGGTTGCCCCGGGTGTTGAGTCAAATTAAGCCGCAGGCTCCACTCCTGGTGGTGCCCTTCCGTCGATTCCTTTAAGTTTCAGCCTTGCGACCATACTCCCCCCGGAACCCAAAAACTTGGATTTCTCATAAGGTGCCGGCGGAGTCCTAAAAGTAAACATCCGCCGATCCCTAGTCGGCATCGTTTATTGTTGAGACTAGGACGGTATCTGATCGTCTTCGAGCCCCCAACTTTCGTTCTTGATTAATGAAAACATCCTTGGCAAATGCTTTCGCAGTTGTTAGTCTTTCATAAATCCAAGAATTTCACCTCTGACTATGAAA
>JAGKPW010001323.1:0-24669 GCA_019926035.1 Melaleuca alternifolia
TTCGTCTCCTTTTGGTTCAATCTAAGTAGTTGCTCTCCTTTCGGTCCAATCTAACTGTGTTTGTCTCCTGTTGATCCAATCTAAGGGAGTTCGTCTCCTTTTGGTCCAATCTAACCTAGTTCGTCTCCTCTTAGTCCAATATAATAAGTTTCTCTCCTTTTGGTCCAATTTAACCATGTTCATCTCATTTTCATCCAATCTATGGGAGTTCGTCTCCTTTGGGTGCAATCTAACCTAGTTCGTCTCCTGTTGGTCTAATCGAAGGGAGTTCGTCTCCTTTTGGTCCAATCTAACCTACTTCGTCTCCTTTTAGTCTTATCTAAGGGAGTTCTTCTCCTTTTGGTCCAATCTAACGTAGTTCGTCTCCTCTTCGTCCAATCTAAGGAGTTCTTCTCCTTTTGGTGAAATCTAACCTAGTTCGTCTCCTCTTGGTGCAATCGAAAGAGTTGGTCTCCTTTTGGTTCAATCTAACCTAGTTTGTCTCCTCTTGGTCCAATCTATGGAGTTCGTGTCCTTTTACTCCAATCTAACCGAGTTCGTCTCCTTTTGGTCTTATCTAAGGGAGTTCGTCTCCTTTTCGTCCAATGTAACCGAGTTCGTCTCCTTTTCATCCAATCTAAGGGAGTTCGTCTCCATTTGGTCCAATCTAACCTAGTTCGTCTCCTCTTAGTCCAATATAATGATTTCTCTCCTTTTGGTCCAATTTAACCATGTTCATCTCACTTTCATCCAATCTAAGGAAGTTCGTCTCCTTTGGGTGCAATCTTACCTAGTTCGTCTCCTGCTGGTCTAATCAAAGGGAGTTCGTCTCCTTTTGGTCCAATCTAACCTACTTCGTCTCCTGTTAGTCAAATCTAAGGAGTTCGTCTCCTGTTGGTCCAATCTAACCGAGTTCGTCTCCTTTTAGTCTTATCTAAGGGAGATCTTCTCCTTTTGGTCAAATCTAACGTAGTTCGTCTCCTCTTCGACCAATCTAAGGAGTTCTTCTCCTTTTGGTCCAATCTAACCTAGTTCGTCTCCTCTTGGTCGAATCTAAGGAGTTGGTCACCTTTTGGTTCAATCTAACCTAGTTCGTCTCCTCTTGGTCCAATCTATGGGTCGTGTCCTTTTGCTCCAATCTAACCGAGTTCGTCTCCTTTTGGTCTTTTCTAAGGGAGTTCCTCTCCTTTTGGTCCAAACTAACCGAGTTCGTCTCCTTTTGGTCTAATCTAACCTAGTTTGTCTCTTCTTGGTCCAATCTAACCGAGTTCGTCTCCTTTTAGTCTTATGTAAGGGAGTTCTTCTCCTTTTGGTCCAATATAACCTAGTTCGTCTCCTCATGGTCCAATCTAAGGAGTTCGTCTCGTTTTGGTACAATATAACCTAGTTCATCTCCTCTTGGCCCAATCTAAGGAGTTCCTCTCCTTGCGATCCAATCTAACCGAGTTCGTCTCCTCCCGGTCCAATCTAACCTTGTTCGTCTCCTTTTGGTCAATATAGGCAGTTAGTCTCCTCTTCGGCCAATCTAAGGAGTTCGTTCCTTTTGTCCAATCTAAACGATTTTCGTCTCCTCTTGGTCCAATCTAAGGGAGTTCGTCTCCTTTTGGGTCCAATCTAACCTAGTTCGTCTCCTCTTGGTCCAATCTATGGATTTCGTCTCCTTTTGGTCCAATCTAACCGAGTTCGTCTCCCTTTTGGTCCAATCTAACCTAGCTCATCTCCTCTTGGTCCAATCTAAGGAGTTCGTCTCCTTTTGGTCCAATCTAAGGAGGTCGTCTCCTTTGAGTGCAATCTAACCAAGATCGTCTCCTCTTGGTCCAATCTAAGGAGTTCGTCTCCTTTTGGTCCAATCTTAGGAAGTTCGTCTCATTGATCCATGAAAGGAGTTTTCTCTCCTCTTGGTCCAATCTAAGGGAGTTCGTCTCCTTTTGGGTCCAATCTAACCTAGTTCGTCTCCTCTTGGTCCAATCTATGGATTTCGTCTCCTTTTGGTCCAATCTAACCGAGTTCGTCTCCCTTTTGGTCCAATCTAACCTAGCTCATCTCCTCTTGGTCCAATCTAAAACCGAGTTCATCTCTTTAGGTGTATCAAAGGAGTTCGTCTCCTTTTGGTCCAATCTAGCGTAGTTCATCTCCTCTTCGTCCAATCTGAGGAGTTCTTCTCCTTTTGTTCCAATCGAACCTAGTTCATCTCCTCTTGGTCCAATCGAAGGAGTTCATCTCCTTTTGGTCCAATATAACCTAGTTCGTCTCCTCATGGTCCAATCTAAGGAGTTCGTCTCGTTTTGGTACAATATAACCTAGTTCATCTCCTCTTGGCCCAATCTAAGGAGTTCCTCTCCTTGCGGTCCAATCTAACCGAGTTCGTCCCCTCCTGGTCCAATCTAACCTAGTTCGTCTCCTTTTGGTCCAATCTTAGGAAGTTAGTCTCCTCTTCGTTCAATCTAAGGAGTTCGTCTCCTTTTGGTCCAATCTAACCGATTTCGTCTCCTCTTGGTCCAACCTAAGGAGTTCGTCTCCTTTTGGTCCAATCTAAACCGCAGTTCTTACCTTTTGGTCAAACTTAACAGTCAGTCCTCTTGCTTGCATTAAGGAGTTCGGTTTCCTTTCTCCAATCGAACTGTGTTCGCCCATTTGGTCAAATTAATGAAGTTCGTCTCCTAGTGGGCCAATCGAGCCGAGGTCGTCTCTTTTTGTTCAATGTAGGGAGGTTAGTCTCCTTTGGTCCAATCTAACCTAGTTCGTCTCCTCTTGGTCCAATCTAAGGAGTTTCTCTCCTTTTGGTCCAATCTAAACGAGTTCGTCTCCTTTTGGTCTAATCTAACCTAGTTCGTCTCTTCTTGATCCAATCTAATCGAGTTCGTCTCCTTTTAGTCTTATCTAAGGGAGTTCTTCTCCTTTTGGTCCAATCTAGCGTAGTTCGTCTCCTCTTCGTCCAATCTAAGGAGTTCTTCTCCTTTTGGTACAATATAACCTAGTTCATCTCCTCTTGGCCCAATCAAAGGAGTTCGTCTCCTTTTGGTCCAATCTAACCGACTTCGTCTCCCTTTGATCCAATCTAACCTAGTACGTCTCCTCTTGGTGCAATCTATGGACTTCGTCTCCTTTTCGTCCACTCTAACAGAGTTTGTCTCCTTTTTGTCCAATCTAAGGGAGTTCGTCTCCTTTGGGTACAATCTAACCTAGTTCATCTCCTGTTGGTCTAATCAAAGGGAGTTCGTGTCCTTTTTGTCCAATCTAACCTAGTTCGTCTGCTCTTGGTCCAATCTAAGGAGTTCGCCTCCTGTTAGTCCAATCTAACCGAGTTCGTCTCCTTTTGGTCCAATGTAACCTAGTTCGTCTCCTCTTGGTCCAATCTAAGAAGTTCATCTTCTTTTGGTCCAATCTAACTGAGGTCGTCTCCTTTTCGTTAAATCTAAGGGAGTTCGTCTCCTTTTGGTCCAATCTAACCTAGTTCATCTCCTCTTGGTCCAATCTAACGAGTTCATCTCCTTTTGGTCAAATCGAACCTAGGTCGTCTCCTCTTGGTCCAATCAAAGGAGTTCGTCCCCTTTTCGTCAAATCCAACCGAGTTCGTCTCCTTTTAGTCTAGTCTAAGGGAGTTCGTCTCCAATTGGTCCAATCTAACCTAGTTCGTCTCCTCTTGGACCAATCTAAGGTGTTCATCTCCTTTTGCTCCAATCTAACCGAGTTCGTCTCCTTTTGATCTAACATAGCCTACTTCGTCTCCTCTTGGGGCAATCTAAGGAGTTCGTCTCCTTTTGGTCCAATCTAACCGAGTTCGTGTCCTTTTCGTCCAATCTAAGGGAGTTCGTCTCCGTTTGGTCCAATCTAACCTAGTTCGTCTCCTCTTAGTCCAATATAATGAGTTTCTCTCCTTTTGGTTTAATTTAACCATGTTCATCTCATTTTCATCCAATCTAAGGGAGTTCGTCTCCTTTGGGTGCAATCTAACCTAGTTCGTCTCCTGTTGGTCTAATCGAAGGGAGTTCGTCTCCTTTTGCTCCAATCTAACCTTCTTCGTCTCCTCTTGGTCCAATCTAAGGAGTTCATCTCCTGTTGGTCCAATCTAACCGAGTTCGTCTCCTTTTGGTCTAATCTAACTTAGTTCGTCTCCTCTTCATCCAATCTAAGGAGCTCTTCTCCTTTTGGTCCAATCTAACCTAGTTCGTCTCCTCTTGGTCCAATCGAAGGAGTTGGTCTCCTTTTGGTTCAATCTAACCTAGTTCGTCTCCTCTTGGTCCAATCTATGGAGTTCGTGTCCTTTTGCTCCAATCTAACCGAGTTTGTCTCCTTTTGGTCTTATCTAAGGGAGTTCTTCTCCTCTTGGTCCAATCCAACCTAGTTCGTCTCCTTTTGGTCCAATCTAAGGGAGTTCGTCTCCTTTTGGTCCAATCTAACCTAGTTCGTCTCCTCTTGGTGCAATCTTAGGAGTTCGTCTCCTTTTGGTCGAATCTAATCGTGTTCATCTCCTTTTTGGTCCAATCTAAGGGAGTTCGTCTCCCGTTGATCCAATCTAACCGAGTTCGTCTCCTTTTAGTCTTGTCTAAGGGAGTTCTTCTCCTTTTGGTCCAATCTAACGTAGTTCGTCTCCTCTTCGTCCCATCTAAGGAGTTCTTCTCTTTTAGTCCAATTAACCTAGTTCGTCTGCTTTTGGTCCAATCTAACCGAGTTCGTCTCCTTTTGGTCCAATTTAACGTAGTTCGTCTCCTCTTGGTCCTATCTAATGAGTTCGTCTCCTGTTGGTCCAATCTAACCGAGTTCGTCTCCTTTTCGTCCAATCTAAGGGAGTTTGTCTCCTTTTGGTCCAATCTAACCTAGTTCGTCTCCCTTTGGTCTAATCTAAGGGAGTTCTTATCCTTTTGGTCCAAGCTAACGTAGTTCATATCTCTTCGTCAATCTAAAGGAGTTCGTCTCCTTTTGGTCCAATATAACCTAGTTCATCTCCTCATGGTCCAATCTATGGAGTTCGTCTCCTTTTGGTCCAATCTAACCTAGTTCGTCTCCTCATGGTCCAATCTAAGGAGTTCGTCTCGTTTTGGTACAATATAACCTAGTTCATCTCCTCTTGGCCCAATCAAAGGAGTTCGTCTCCTTTTGGTCCAATCTAACCGACTTTGTCTCCCTTTGATCCAATCTAACCTAGTACGTCTCCTCTTGGTGCAATCTATGGACTTCGTCTCCTTTTCGTCCACTCTAACAGAGTTTGTCTCCTTTTTGTCCAATCTAAGGGAGTTCGTCTCCTTTGGGTACAATCTAACCTAGTTCATCTCCTGTTGGTCTAATCAAAGGGAGTTCGTGTCCTTTTTGTCCAATCTAACCTAGTTCGTCTGCTCTTGGTCCAATCTAAGGAGTTCGCCTCCTGTTAGTCCAATCAAACCGAGTTCGTCTCCTTTTGGTCCAATCTAACCTAGTTCGTCTCCTCTTGGTCCATTCTAAGAAGTTCATCTTCTTTTGGTCCAATCTAACCGAGGTCGTCTCCTTTTCGTTCAATCTAAGGGAGTTCGTCTCCTTTTGGTCCAATCTAACCTAGTTCATCTCCTCTTGGTCCAATCTAACAAGTTCATCTCCTTTTGGTCAAATCGAACCTAGGTCGTCTCCTCTTGGTCCAATCTAAGGAGTTCGTCCCCTTTTCGTCAAATCCAACAGAGTTCGTCTCCTTTTAGTCTAGTCTAAGGGAGTTCGTCTCCAATTGGTCCAATCTAACCTAGTTCGTCTCCTCTTGGACCAATCTAAGGTGTTCATCTCCTTTTGCTCCAATCTAACCGAGTTCGTCTCCTTTTGATCTAACATAGCCTACTTCGTCTCCTCTTGGGGCAATCTAAGGAGTTCGTCTCCTTTTGGTCCAATCTAACCGAGTTCGTGTCCTTTTCGTCCAATCTAAGGGAGTTCGTCTCCGTTTGGTCCAATCTAACCTAGTTCGTCTCCTCTTAGTCCAATATAATAAGTTTCTCTTCTTTTGGTCCAATTTAACCATGTTCATCTCATTTTCATCCAATCTATGGGAGTTCGTCTCCTTTGGGTGCAATCTAACCTAGTTCGTCTCCTGTTGGTCTAATCGAAGGGAGTTCGTCTCCTTTTGCTCCAATCTAACCTTCTTCGTCTCCTCTTGGTCCAATCTAAGGAGTTCATCCCCTGTCGGTCCAATCTAACCGAGTTCGTCTCCTTTTGGTCTAATCTAACGTAGTTCGTCTCCTTTTCAATCCAATCTGAGGAGCCTTCCCTTTGGTCCAATCTAACCCAGTGCGTAGCCTCTTGGGTCCAATCGAAGAGTTGAGTCTCCTTTTCGTCAATTCTAACCTAGTTCGTCTCCTCTTGTCAATTATGGCGTTCGTGCCTTTTGCTCCACGAACCGAGTTGTCTCCTTTGGTCTTATCTAAAGGAGTTCTTCTCTCTGGTCCAATATAACCGAGTTCGTCTCCTGGTCGTCCAATCTAAGGGAGTTCGTCTCCTTTTGGTCCAATCTAACCTAGTTCGTCTCCTCTTGGTGCAATCTTAGGAGTTCGTTTCCTTTTGGTCGAATCTAATCGAGTTCATCTCCTATTTGGTCCAATCTAAGGGAGTTCGTCTCCCGTTGGTCCAATCTAACCGAGTTCGTCTCCTTTTTGTCTTATCTAAGGGAGTTCTTCTCCTTTTGGTCCAATCTAACGTAATTCGTCTCCTCTTCGTCCAATCTAAGGAGTTCTTCTCCTTTTGGTCCAATCTAACCTAGTTCGTCTCCTCTTGGTCTAATCGAACGAGTTGGTCTCCTTTTGGTTCAATCTAACCTAGTTTGTCTCCTGTTGGTCTAATCAAAGGGAGTTCGTCTCCTTTTGGTCCAATCTAACCAACTTCGTCTCCTCTTGGTCCAATCTAAGGAGTTCGTCTCCTGTTGGTCCAATCTAACCGAGTTCGTCTCATTTTAGTCTTATCTAAGAGAGTTCTTCTCCTTTTGGTCCAATCTAACGTAGTTCGTCTCCTCTTCGTCCAATCTAAGGAATTCTTCTCCTTTTGGTCCAATCTAACCTAGTTCGTCTCCTCTTGGTACAATTGAAGGAGTTCGTCTCGTTTTGGTCCAATATAACCTAGTTCGTCTCCTCATGGTCCAATCTAAGGAGTGAGTCTCGTTTTGGTACAATATAACCTAGTTCATCTCCTCTTGGCCCAATCAAAGGAGTTCCTCTCGTTTCGATCCAATCTAACCGAGTTCGTTTCCTCCTGGTCCAATCTAACCTAGTTCGTCTCCTCTTGGTCCAATCGAACGAGTTGGTCTCCTTTTGGTTCAATCTAACCTAGTTCGTCTCCTGTTGGTCTAATCAAAGGGAGTTCGTCTCCTTTTGGTCCAATCTAACCTAGTTTGTCTCCTCTAGTCAAATATAATGAGTTTTCTCTCCTTTGGTCAAATTTAACATGTTCTCACTATTTTCATCCAATCTAAGGGAGTTCGTTCTCCTTTGGGTGCAATTAACTAGTTCTCTCTGTTGGTCTATCGAAGGGAGTTCGTCTCCTTTGCTCCAATCTAACATTCTTAGTCTCATCTTGGTCCAATCTAAGGAGTTCATCTCCTGTTGGTCCAATCTAACCGAGTTCGTCTCCTTTTGGTCTAATCTAACTTAGTTCGTCTCCTCTTCATCCAATCTAAGGAGCTCTTCTCCTTTTGGTCCAATCTAACCCAGTTCGTCTCCTCTTGGTCCAATCGAAGGAGTTGGTCTCCTTTTGGTTCAATCTAACCTAGTTCGTCTCCTCTTGGTCCAATCTATGGAGTTCGTGTCCTTTTGCTCCAATCTAACCGAGTTTGTCTCTTTTTGGTCTTATCTAAGGGAGTTCTTCTCCTCTTGGTCCAATCTAACCTAGTTCGTCTCCTTTTCGTCCAATCTAAGGGAGTTCGTCTCCCGTTGGTCCAATCTAACCGAGTTCGTCTCCTTTTAGTCTTATCTAAGGGAGTTCTTCTCCTTTTGGTCCAATCTAATGTAGTTCGTCTCCTCTTCGTCCAATCTAAGGAGTTCTTCTCCTTTTGGTAAAATCTAAACTAGTTCGTCTCCTCTTGGTCCAATCGAACGAGTTGGTCTCCTTTGGGTTCAATCTAACCTAGTTCGTCTCCCGTTGGTCTAATCAAAGGGAGTTCGTCTCCTTTTGGTCCAATCTAACCAACTTCATCTCCTCTTGGTCCAATCTAAGGAGTTCGTCTCCTGTTGGTCCAATCTAACCGAGTTCGTCTCATTTTAGTCTTATCTAAGAGAGTTCTTCTCCTTTTGGTCCAATCTAACGTAGTTCATCTCCTCTTCGTCCAATCTAAGGAATTCTTCTCCTTTTGGTCCAATCTAACCTAGTTCGTCTCCTCTTGGTCCAATTGAAGGAGTTCGTCTCGTTTTGGTCCAATATAACCTACTTCGTCTCCTCATGGTCCAATCTAAGGAGTGAGTCTCGTTTTGGTACAATATAACCTAGTTCATCTCCTCTTGGCCCAATCAAAGGAGTTCCTCTCGTTTCGGTCCAATCTAACCGAGTTCGTTTCCTCCTGGTCCAATCAAACCTAGTTCGCCTCCTTTTGGTCCAATCTTAGGAAGTTAGTCTCCTCTTCGTCCAATCTAAGGAGTTCGTCTCCTTTTGGTCCAATCTAACCGAGTTCGTCTCCTCTTGGTCCAAACTAAGGAGTTTCTGTTCTTTTTGTCCAATCTAACCGAGCGTATCCTTTTGGGGCCAAACCTAACCTAGTTCCTCTACTCTTGCTCCATCTAAGGACTTCGTCTCCTTTTCTTCCACTTCTAACTTTGTTGCGCTCCTTTTGGTCAAATCTAAGGAAGTTTCATCTCCTTTTCTTCACAATTTAAATGTGTTCCGTCTCTTTTGGTCAATCTCATGAAGTTCGTCTCCTCATGGTCCAATCTAAGGAGTTTGTCTCCTTTTGGTCCAATCGAACCGAGGTCGTCTCCTTTTCGTTCAATCTAAGGAAGTTCATCTCCTTTTGGTCCAATCTTAGGAAGTTCGTCTCCTCTTGGTCCAATGAAAGGAGTTTCTCACCTTTTGGTCCAATCAAACCGTGTTCGTCTCCTCTTGGTCCAATCTAACCTAGTTCGTCTCCTCTTGGTCCAATCTAAGGAGTTTATCTCCTTTTGGTCCAATCTAACCGAGTTCGTCTCCTTTTGGTCTAATCTAACCTAGTTTGTCTCTTCTTGGTCCAATCTAAGGAGTTCGTCTCGTTTTGGTACAATATAACCTAGTTCATCTCGTCTTGGCCCAATCAAATGAGTTTGTCTCCTCCTGGTCCAATCTAACCTAGTTCGTCTCCTCCTGGTCCAATCTAACCTAGTTCGTCTCCTTTTAGTCCAATCATAGGAAGTTAGTCTCCTCTTCGTCCAATCTAAGGAGTTCGTCTCCTTTTGGTCAAATCTAACCTACTTCGTCACCTCTTGGTCCAATCAAAGGAGTTCGTCTCCTTTTGGTCCAATCTAGCGTAGTTCATCTCCTCTTCGTCCAATCTGAGGAGTTCTTCTCCTTTTGTTCCAATCGAACCTAGTTCGTCTCCTCTTGGTCCAATGAAAGGAGTTTCTCTCCTTTTGGTCCAATCTAACCGTGTTCGTCTCCTTTTGGTCCAATCTAACCTAGTTCGTCTCCTCTTGGTCCAATCTAAGGAGTTTCTCTCCTTTTGGTCCAATCTAACCGAGTTCGTCTCCTTTTGGTCCAATCTAACCTAGTTCGTTTCCTCTTGGTCCAATCTAAGGAGTTTCCCTCCTTTTGGTCCAATCTAACCTAGTTCGTCTCCTCTTGGTCCAATCTGTGGAGTTTGTCTCCTTTTGGTCCAATCTAACCGGGTTCGTCTCCTTTTGGTCTAATCTAAGGGAGTTCGTCTTCTTTTGGTCCAATCTAACCTAGTTCGTCTCCTCATGATCCAATCTAAGGAGTTCGTATCGGTTTTAGTCTAATCTAAGGAGTCTTCATCCTTCCTTTGGTCCACGCTAACGTAGTTCGTCTCCTCTTCGTTCCACTCTAAAGCAGGTCTTCTCCTTTTGGTCCAATCTAACCTAGTTCGTCTCCTCTTGGTCCAATCGAAGGGGTTCGTCTCCTTTTGGTCCAATATAACCTAGTTCGTCTCCTCATGGTCCAATCTAAGGAGTTTGTCTCCTTTTGGTCCAATCGAACCGAGGTCGTCTCCTTTTCGTTCAATCTAAGGGAGTTCGCCTCCTTTTGCTCCAATCTAACCGAGTTCGTCTTCTTTTAGTCTTATCTAAGGACTTCTTCTGCTTTTGGTCCAATCTAACCTAGTTCGTCTCCTCTTGGTCCAATCGAAGGAGTTGTCTTCCTTTGGTCCATTATACATAGTTCGTCTCATCATGGTCCAACGCTAAGGAGTTCGTCTCGTTTTGGTCTAATCTAACCTAGTTCGTCTCCTCTTGGTCCAATCTATGGAGTTCGCCTCCTTTTGGTGCCATTTAAAGGAGTTCGTCTCCTGTTGGTCTGATGTAAGGGAGTTCGTCTCCTTTTGGTCCAATCTTACCGAATTCGGCTCCTCTTGGTCCAATCTAGGGAATTCATCTCCTTTCGGTCCAATATAACCTAGTTCGTCTCCTCTTTGTCCAATCGAAGGAGTTCGTCTCCTTTTCGTCCAATATAACCTAGTTCGTCTCCTCTTGGTCCAATCTAAGGAGTTCATCTCCTTTTGGTCCAATCTACCCAAGTTCGTCTCCTTTTGGTCCAATCTAACCGAGTTCGTCTCCTTTTGATTGAATCTAGCCTACTTCATCTCCTCTTGGTTCAATCTAACGAGTTCGTCTCCTTTTGGTCCAATCTAACCGAGTTCATCTCCTTTTCATCCAATCTAAGGGAGTTCGTCTCCTTTGGGTGCAATCTAACCTAGTTCGTCTCCTGTTGGACTAATCAAATGGAGTTCGTCTCCTTTTGGTCCAATCTAACCTAGTTCGTCTCCTCTTGGTCCAATCTAAGGAGTTCGTCTCCTGTTGGTCCAATCTAACCGAGTTCGTCTCCTTTTTGTTTTATCTAAGGAGTTCTTGTACTTTTGGTCCAATCTAACCTAGTTCGTCTCCTCTTGGTCCAATCGAAGGAGTTCGTCTCCTCATGGTCCAATCTAAGGAGTTCGTCTCCTTTTGGTCCAATCTAAGCTAGTTCGTCTCCCCTTGGTCCAATCTATGGAGTTCATCTCCTTTTGGTCTAATCTAAGGGTGTTCGTCTCCTTTTGGTCTAATCTAACCTAGTTCGTCTCCTCTTGGTCAAATCTAGTGAGTTCTTCTCCTGTTGCTCCAATCTAACCGACTTCGTCTCCTTTTGATCCAATCTAACCTAGTTCGTCTCCTCTTGGTGCAATCTATGGAGTTCGTCTCCTTTATGTCCACCCTAACCGAGTTCGTCTCCTTTTTGTCCAATCTAAGGGAGTTCGTCTCCTTTGGGCACAATCTAACCTAGTTCGTCTACTGTTGGTCTAATCAAAGGGAGTTCCTCTCCTTTTGGTCCAATCTAACCTAGTTCGTCTCGTCTTGGTCCAATCTATGGAGTTTGTCTCCTTTTAGTCCAATTTAACCGTGTTCGTCTCCATTTCCTCCAATCTAAGGGAGTTCGTCTCCTTTGGGTACAATCTAACCTAGTTTATCTCCTGTTGGTCTAATCAAAGGGAGTTCGTCTCCTTTTTGTTCAATCTAACCTAGTTCGTCTGCTCTTGGTCCAATCTAAGGAGTTCGCCTCCTGTTGGTCCAATCTAACCGAGTTCGTCTCCTTTTGGTCCAATGTAACCTAGTTCGTCTCCTCTTGGTCCAATCTAAGAAGTTCTTCTCCTTTTGGTCCAATCATAGGAAGTTAGTCTCCTCTTGGTCCAATCTATGGAGTTTGTCTCCTTTTGGTCAATCTAACCGGACGTCGTCTCCTTTGATCCCAAATCTAACCTTAGTTACGTTTTTGTGCCAATCTAGGGACGTTGTCTCCTTGCGTCACTCGAACAGAGTTTGGTCTCCTTTTTGTCCAATCTAAGGGCAGTTCGTCTACTTTGGGTTACCTCACAATATAACCTACGTTCATCTCCGGTTGGTCTAATCAAACGGAGTTCGTCTCCTTTTTTTGTCCAATCGAACCTAGTTCGTCTGCTCTGGTCCAATATAAGGAGTTCGTCTCCTTTTGGTTCAATCTAACCGAGTTCGTCTCCTCTTGGTACAATCTAAGGAGTTCGTCTCCTTTTGGTCCAATCTAAGAAGTTCCTCTGCTTTTGTTCCAATCTAACCGAGTTCGTCTCCTCTTGGTCCAATCTAAGGGGCTTCGTCTCCTTATGGTCCAATCTAACCTAGTTAGTCTCCTCTTGGTCCAATCTAAGGAGTTCGTCTCCTTTTGGTCAAAGCGAAACCTCGGGTCGTGATTGCCTCTTGGTCCAATCTAAGGAGTTCGTCTCCTTTTAGTCTAATCCAAGGGAGTTCGTCTCCAATTGGTCCAATCTAACCTAGTTCGTCTCCTCTTGGACCAATCTAAGGTGTTCATCTCCTTTTGCTCCAATCTAACCGAGTTCGTCTCCTTTTGATCTAACATAGCCTACTTCGTCTCCTCTTGGGGCAATCTAAGGAGTTCGTCTCCTCTTGGTCCAATCGAAGGAGTTCGTCTCCTTTTGGTCCATTATAACCTAGTTCGTCTCCTCATGGTCCAATCTAAGGAGTTCGTCTCGTTTTGGTCCAATGACCATGTTATCTCAGTGTCATCCAAGTAAGGGAGTTCGTCTCCTTTGGGTGCAATCTAACCTAGTTCGTCTCCTGTTGGTCTAATCGAAGGGAGTTCGTCTCCTTTTGCTCCAATCTAACCTTCTTCGTCTCCTCTTGGTCCAATCTAAGGAGTTCATCTCTTGTTGGTCCAATCTAACCGAGTTCGTCTCCTTTTGGTCTAATCTAACGTAGTTCGTCTCCTCTTCATCCAATCTAAGGAGCTCTTCTCCTTTTGGTCCAATCTAACCCAGTTCGTCTCCTCTTGGTCCAATCGAAGCAGTTGGTCTCCTTTTGGTTCAATCTAACCTAGTTCGTCTCCTCTTGGTCGAATCTATGGAGTTCGTGTCCTTTTGCTCAAATCTAACTGAGTTTGTCTCCTTTTGGTCTTATCTAAGGGAGTTCTTCTCCTCTTGGTCCAATCTAACCTAGTTCGTCTCCTTTTCGTCCAATCTAAGGGAGTTCGTCTCCTTTTGGTCCAATCTAACCTAGTTCGTCTCCTCTTGGTGCAATCTTAGGAGTTCGTCTTCTTTTGGTCGAATCTAATCGAGTTCAACTCCTTTTTGGTCCAATATAGGGGAGTTCGTCTCCCGTTGGTCCAATCTAACCGAGTTCGTCTCCTTTTAGTCTTATCTAAGGGAGTTCTTCTCCTTTTGGTCCAATCTAACGTAGTTCGTCTCCTCTTCGTCCAATCTAAGGAGTTCTTCTCCTTTTGGTGAAATCTAACCTAGTTCGTCTCCTCTTGGTGCAATCGAAAGAGTTGGTCTCCTTTTGGTTCAATCTAACCTAGTCGTCCTGTTGGTCTAATCAAGGGAGTTAGTCTCCTTGGTCCAATTAAAACCAACTTGTCTCACTCTTGGTCCAATCTAGGGCCTGTTGTCTCATGTTGGCCAATATAACCCGATCGTTAGTCTCATTTAGTCTTAACTAACGAGTTCTTCTCCTTTTGGTCACAATTAAGTTAGTCTCTTCTCTCTTCGTCCAATCTAAGGAATTCTCTCCTTTGGTCCATCTAACCTATAGTCTCCTCTTGGTCCAATGAAGGAGTGCGTAGCTCGTTTGGTCCATATAAACCTAGTTCGTCCTCCTCATGGTCCAATCTAAGGACTCAGTCTCGTGTGGTTACCAATATAACCTGTTCATCCCTCTTGGCCCCAATCAAAGGAGTTCTCTCGTTCGGTCCACTCTAAACCGAGTCGTTTCCTCCTGGTCCAATCAAACGTAGTTGCCTCTTTTGGCCAATCTTAGAAGTTAGTATCCTCTTCGTCCACAATCTTCTCCATAAGGAGTTCGTCTCCTTTGGTCCAATCTAACCTAGTTCGTCTCCTCTTGGTCCAATCTGTGGAGTTCGTCTCCTTTTGGTCCAATCTAACCGAGTTCGTCTCCTTTTGGTCCAAACTAACCTAGTTCATCTACTCTTGCTCCAATCTAAGGAGTTCGTCTCCTTTTCTTCCAATCTAACTGTGTTCGTCTCCTTTTGGACAAATCTAATGAAGTTCATCTCCTTTTCTTCCAATCTAACTGTGTTCGTCTCCTTTTGGTCAAATCTAATGAAGTTTGTCTCCTTTTGGTCCAATCTAAGAAGTTCGTATCCTCGTGGTCCAATCGAACCGAGGTCGTCTCCTTTTCGTTCAATCTAAGGAAGTTCATATCCTTTTGGTCCAATCTTAGGAAGTTCGTCTCCTCTTGGTCCAATGAAAGGAGTTTCTCACCTTTTGGTCCAATCTAACCGTGTTCGTCTCCTTTTGGTCCAATCTAACCTAGTTCGTCTCCTCTTGGTCCAATCTAAGAAGTTTATCTCCTTTTGGTCCAATCTAACCGAGTTTGTCTCCTTTTGGTCTAATCTAACCTAGTTTGTCTCTTCTTGGTCCAATCCAAGGAGTTCGTCTCGTTTTGGTACAATATAACGTAGTTCATCTCCTCTTGGCCCAATCAAATGAGTTCGTCTCCTCCTGGTCCAATCTAACCTAGTTCGTCTCCTCCTGGTCCAATCTGACCTAGTTCGTCTCCTTTTAGTCCAATCTTAGGAAGTTAGTCTCCTCTTCGTCCAATCTAAGGAGTACGTCTCCTTTTGGTCCAATCTAACCTACTTCGTCACCTCTTGGTCCAATCGAAGGAGTTCGTCTCCTTTTGGTCCAATATAACCTAGTTCGTCTCCTCGTGGTCCAATCTAACGAGTTCGTCTCCTTTTGGTCCAATCTAACCTAGTTTCGTCTCCTCTTGGTCCAATCTAAGGAGTTTCTCTCCTTTTGGTCCAATCTAACCGTGTTCGTCTCCTTTTCGTCCAATCTAAGGGAGTTCGTCTCCTTTTGGTCCAATCTAACCTAGTTCATCTCCTCTTGGTCCAATCTAAGAGTTCGTCTTCTTTTGGTCCAATCGTAGGAAGTTAGTCTCCTCTTGGTCCAATCTAAGTAGTTCGTCTCCTTTTGCTCAATTCTAGCCGAGTTAGTCTCCTTTGGTCTAATCTAGTGGAGTTCGTCTCCTTTGGATCCAAACTTACCTAGTTCGTCTCCTCTTGGCCCAATCTAAGGAGTTCGTCTTCTTTTGGTCCGCAATATAACCTAGTTAGTTCCTCATGATCCAATATAAGGAGTTCGCTCGTTTGAGGTCTATATTAAGGGAGTTCTTCTCCTTTTGGTCCAATCTAACGTAAGTTCGTTCCTCTGTCCAAATAAAGAGTCTTCTCTTTTGGCCAATCTAACCTAGTTCGTCTCCTCTTGGTCCAATCGAAGGGGTTCGTCTCCTTTTGGTCCAATATAACTTAGTTCGTCTCCTCATGGTCCAATCTAAGGAGTTCGTCTCCTTTTGGTCCAATCGAACCGAGGTCGTCTCCTTTTCGTTCAATCTAAGGGTGTTCGTCTCCTTTTGCTCCAATCTAACCGATTTCGTCTCCTTTTAGTCTTATCTAAGGACTTCTTCTGCTTGTGGTCCAATCTAACCTAGTTCGTCTCCTCTTGGTCCAATCGAAGGAGTTCGTCTCCTTTTGGTCCATTATAACCTAGTTCGTCTCCTTATGGTCCAATCTAAGGAGTTCGTCTCGTTTTGGTCTAATCTAACCTAGTTCGTCTCCTCTTGGTCCAATCTATGGAGTTCGCCTCCTTTTGGTGCCATTTAAAGGAGTTCGTCTCCTGTTGGTCTAATGTAAGGGAGTTCGTCTCCTTTTGGTCCAATCTAACCGAATTCGTCTCCTCTTGGTCCAATCTAGGGAATTCATCTCCTTTCGGTCCAATATAACCTAGTTCGTCTCCTCTTTGTCCAATCGAAGGAGTTCGTCTCCTTTTCGTCCAATATAACCTAGTTCGTCTCCTCCTGGTCCAATCTAAGGAGTTCATCTCCTTTTGGTCCAATCTACCCTAGTTCGTCTCCTTTTGGTCCAATCTAACCGAGTTCGTCTCCTTTTGATTGAATCTAGCCTACTTCATCTCCTCTTGGTTCAATCTAAGGAGTTCGTCTCCTCATGGTCCAATCTAAGGAGTTCGTCTCCTTTTGGTCAAATCTAGTGAGTTCTTCTCCTGTTGCTCCAATCTGACCGACTTCGTCTCCTTTTGATCCAATCTAACCTAGTCCGTCTCCTCTTGGTGCAATCTATGGAGTTAGTCTCCTTTTTGTCCACCCTAACCGAGTTCGTCTCCTTTTTGTCCAATCTAAGGGAGTTCGTATCCTTGGCACATCTAAAACCTAGTTCGTCTACTGTAGTCGAATCAAAGGGAGCCTCTCCTTTGGTCCAATCTAACCTAGTTCGTCTGTCTTGGTTCCAAAATCTATGGAGTTTTCTCCTTTTGGTTCCAATCTTAACCGTGTTGTCTCTATTTCCTCCAGCTAAGGGAAGTTCGTCGCCTTGGGTAACAAATCTAACCAGTTCTCTCCTGTTGGTCTAATCAAAGGGAGTTCGTCTCCTTTTTGTTCAATCTAACCTAGTTCGTCTGCTCTTGGTCCAATCTAAGGAGTTCGCCTCCTGTTGGTCCAATCTAACCGAGTTCGTCTCCTTTTGGTCCAATGTAACCTAGTTCGTCTCCTCTTGGTCCAATCTAAGAAGTTCATCTTCTTTTGGTCCAATCTAACCGAGGTCGTGTCCTTTTCGTTCAATCTAAGGGAGTTCATCTCATTTTGGTCCAATCTAACCTAGTTCATCTCCTCTTGGTCTAATCTAACGAGTTCATCTCCTCTTGGTCAAATCGAACCTAGGTCATCTCCTCTTGGTCCAATCTAAGGAGTTCGTCTCCTTTTCGTCAAATCCAACCGAGTTCGTCTCCTTTTAGTCTAATCTAAGGGAGTGTTATCCCAAACTTGGTCCATCTACCTAGTTCGTCCCCCCTGTTGCCCCCTCTTCCCCCCCCTCGTGGTCCATCTAAGGTGTTTCGTCTCCTTTTGCTCCAATCTAACCGAGTTCCGTCGAATTTTCAGCGAATCTTAGGCTTACTTCTCTCCGCCTTGGGCAATCTTAAGGTCGTTCGTCTCTTTTGGTCCAATCTAACTGAGTTGGTCTCTTTTTGTCCCAGTCTAAAGGGGTGAGAGTCGTCTCCTTTTGGTCAAATCTAACCTAGTTCGTCTCCTCTTAGTCCAATATAATAAGTTTCTCTTCTTTTGGTCCAATTTAACCATGTTCATCTCATTTTCATCCAATCTATGGGAGTTCGTCTCCTTTGGGTGCAATCTAACCTAGTTCGTCTCCTGTTGGTCTAATCGAAGGGAGTTCGTCTCCTTTTGGTCCAATCTAACCTACTTCGTCTCCTTTTAGTCTTATCTAAGGGAGTTCTTCTCCTTTTGGTCCAATCTAACGTAGTTCGTCTCCTCTTCGTCCAATCTAAGGAGTTCTTCTCCTTTTGGTGAAATCTAACCTAGTTCGTCTCCTCTTGGTGCAATCGAAAGAGTTGGTCTCCTTTTGGTTCAATCTAACCTAGTTCGTCTCCTCTTGGTCCAATCTATGGAGTTCGTGTCCTTTTACTCCTATCTAACCGAGTTCGTCTCCTTTTGGTCTTATCTAAGGGAGTTCGTCTCCTTTTCGTCCAATGTAACCGAGTTCGTCTCCTTTTCATCCAATCTAAGGGAGTTCGTCTCCATTTGGTCCAATCTAACCTAGTTCGTCTCCTCTTAGTCCAATATAATGAGTTTCGCTCCTTTTGGTCCAATTTAACCATGTTCATCTCATTTTCATCCAATCTAAGGAAGTTCGTCTCCTTTAGGTGCAATCTTACCTAGTTCGTCTCCTGTTGGTCTAATCAAAGGGAGTTCGTCTCCTTTTGGTCCAATCTAACCTACTTCGTCTCCTGTTAGTCCAATCTAAGGAGTTCGTCTCCTGTTGGTCCAATCTCACCGAGTTCGTCTCCTTTTAGTCTTATCTGAGGGAGTTCTTCTCCTTTTGGTCAAATCTAACGTAGTTCGTCTCCTCTTCGACCAATCTAAGGAGTTCTTCTCCTTTTGGTCCAATCTAACCTAGTTCGTCTCCTCTTGGTCCAATCGAACGAGTTGGTCTACTTTTGGTTCAATCTAACCTAGTTCGTCTCCTCTTGGTCCAATCTATGGAGTTCGTGTCCTTTTGCTCCAATCTAACAGAGTTCGTCTCCTTTTGGTCTTTTCTAAGGGAGTTCGTCTCCTTTTGGTCCAATCTAACCGAGTTCGTCTCCTTTTGGTCTAATCTAACCTAGTTTGTCTCTTCTTGGTCCAATCTAACCGAGTTCGTCTCCTTTTAGTCTTATGTAAGGGAGTTCTTCTCCTTTTGGTCCAATATAACCTAGTTCGTCTCCTCATGGTCCAATCTAAGGAGTTCGTCTCGTTTTGGTACAATATAACCGAGTTCATCTCCTCTTGGCCCAATCTAAGGAGTTCCTCTCCTTGCGATCCAATCTAACCGAGTTCGTCTCCTCCCGGTCCAATCTAACCTTGTTCGTCTCCTTTTGGTCCAATCTTAGGAAGTTAGTCTCCTCTTCGTCCAATCTAAGGAGTTCGTCTCCTTTTGGTCCAATCTAACCGATTTCGTCTCCTCTTGGTCCAACCTAAGGAGTTCGTCTCTTTTTAGTCCAATCTAACCGAGTTCGTCTCCTTTTGGTCCAAACTAACCTAGTTTATGTCCTCTTGCTGCAATCTAAGGAGTTCGTCTACTTTTCTACCAATCTAACTGTGTTCGTCTCCTTTTGGTCAAATCTAATGAAGTTCCTCTCCTTTTGGTCCAATCTAAGAAGTTTGTCTCCTCATGGTCCGATCGAACCGAGGTCGTCTCCTTTTCGTTCAATGTAAGGGAGTTCGTCTCCTTTTCGTTCAATGTAAGGGAGTTCGTCTCCTTTTGGTCCAATCTTAGGAATTTCGTCTCCTCTTGATCCAATGAAAGGAGTTTCTCTCCTTTTGGTCCAATCTAACCTAGTTCGTCTCCTCTTGGTCCAATCTAAGGAGTTCGTCTCCTTTTGGTCCAATCTTAGGAAGTTCGTCTCCTCTTGGTCCACTATAAAGAGTTCGTGTCCTTTTGGTTAAATCTAACCAAGTTCGTCTCCTCTTGGTCCAATCTACCGGAGTTATATCCTTTTAGGTCTATCTAAGGGAGTTCTTCTCCTTTTGGTTCCAATCTAGCGTAGTCATCTCATCTTCGTCCAACTGAGGAGTTCTTCTCCTTTTGTTCAATCGAACCTAGTTCATCTCCTCATGGTCCAATCGAAGGAGTTCATCTCCTTTTGGTCCAATATAACCTAGTTCGTCTCCTCATGGTCCAATCTAAGGAGTTCGTCTCGTTTTGGTACAATATAACCTAGTTCATCTCCTCTTGGCCCAATCTAAAGAGTTCCTCTCCTTTCGGTCCAATCTAACCGAGTTCGTCTCCTCTTGGTCCAATCTAACCTAGTTCGTCTCCTTTTGGTCCAATCTTAGGAAGTTAGTCTCCTCTGCGTCCAATCTAAGGAGTTCGTTTCCTTTTGGTCCGATCTAACCGATTTCGTCTCCTCTTGGTCCAACCTAAGGAGTTCGTCTCCTTTTGGTCCAATCTAACCGAGTTCGTCTCCTTTTGGTCCAAACTAACCTAGTTCATGTCCTCTTGCTGCAATCTAAGGAGTTCGTCTCCTTTTCTTCCAATCTAACTGTGTTCGTCTCCTTTTGGTGAAATCTAATGAAGTTCGTCTCCTTTTGGTCCAATCTAAGAAGTTCGTCTCCTCGTGGGCCAATCGAGCCGAGGTCGTCTCCTTTTTGTTCAATGTAAGGGAGTTCGTCTCCTTTTGCTCCAATCTAACCTAGTTCGTCTCCTCTTGGTCCAATCTAAGGAGTTTCTCTCCTTTTGGTCCAATCTAAACGAGTTCGTCTCCTTTTGGTCTAATCTAACCTAGTTTGTCTCTTCTTGATCCAATCTAATCGAGTTCGTCTCCTTTTAGTCTTATCTAAGGGAGTTCTTCTCCTTTTGGTCCAATCTAGCGTAGTTCGTCTCCTCTTCGTCCAATCTAAGGAGTTCTTCTCCTTTTGGTACAATATAACCTAGTTCATCTCCTCTTGGCCCAATCAAAGGAGTTCGTCTCCTTTTGGTCCAATCTAACCGACTTCGTCTCCCTTTGATCCAATCTAACCTAGTACGTCTCCTCTTGGTGCAATCTATGGACTTTGTCTCCTTTTCGTCCACTCTAACAGAGTTTGTCTCCTTTTTGTCCAATCTAAGGGAGTTCGTCTCCTTTGGGTACAATCTAACCTAGTTCATCTCCTGTTGGTCAAATCAAAGGGAGTTCCTCTCCTTTTTGTCCAATCTAACCTACTTTGTCTCGTCTTGGTCCAATCTATGGAGTTTCTCTCCTTTTGGTCCAATCTAACCGTGTTCGTCTCCATTTCCTCCAATCTAAGGGAGTTCGTCTCCTTTGGGTACAATCTAACCTAGTTCATCTCCTGTTGGTCTAATCAAAGGGAGTTCCTCTCCTTTTTGTCCAATCTAACCTAGTTCGTCGGCTCTTGGTCCAATCTAAGGAGTTCGCCTCCTGTTGGTCCAATCTAACCGAGTTCGTCTCCTTTTGGTCCAATCTAACCTAGTTCGTCTCCTCTTGGTCCAATCTAAGTAGTTCGTCTCCTTTTGGTCCAATCTAACCGAGGTCGTCTCCTTTTCGTTCAATCTAAGGGAGTTCGTCTCCTTTTGGTCCAATCTAACCTAGTTCATCTCCTCTTGGTCCAATCTAAGGAGTTCGTCTCCTTTTCGTCAAATCCAACCGAGTTCGTCTCCTTTTAGTCTAGTCTAAGGGAGTTCGTCTCCAATTGGTCCAATCTAACCTAGTTCGTCTCCTCTTGGACCAATCTAAGGTGTTCATCTCCTTTTGCTCCAATCTAACCGAGTTCGTCTCCTTTTGATCTAACATAGCCTACTTCGTCTCCTCTTGGGGCAATCTAAGGAGTTCGTCTCCTTTTGGTCCAATCAAACCGAGTTCGTCTCCTTGTCGTCCAATCTAAGGGAGTTCGTCTCCTTTTGGTCCAATCTAACCTAGTTCGTCTCCTCTTAGTCCAATATAATGAGTTTCTCTCCTTTTGGTCCAATTTAACCATGTTCATCTCATTTTCATCCAATCTAAGGGAGTTCGTCTCCTTTGGGTGCAATCTAACCTAGTTCGTCTCCTGTTGGTCTAATCGGAGGGAGTTCGTCTCCTTTTGCTCCAATCTAACCTTCTTCATCTCCTCTTGGTCCAATCTAAGGAGTTCATCTCCTGTTGGTCCAATCTAACCAAGTTCGTCTCCTTTTGGTCTAATCTAACGTAGTTCGTCTCCTCTTCATCCAATCTAAGGAGCTCTTCTCCTTTTGGTCCAATCTAACCCAGTTCGTCTCCTCTTGGTCCAATCGAAGCAGTTGGTCTCCTTTTGGTTCAATCTAACCTAGTTCGTCTCCTCTTGGTCGAATCTATGGAGTTCGTGTCCTTTTGCTCAAATCTAACTGAGTTTGTCTCCTTTTGGTCTTATCTAAGGGAGTTCTTCTCCTCTTGGTCCAATCCAACCTAGTTCGTCTCCTTTTGGTCCAATCTAAGGGAGTTCGTCTCCTTTTGGTCCAATCTAACCTAGTTCGTCTCCTCTTGGTGCAATCTTAGGAGTTCGTTTCCTTTTGGTCGAATCTAATCGAGTTCATCTCCTATTTGGTCCAATCTAAGGGAGTTCGTCTCCCGTTGGTCCAATCTAACCGAGTTCGTCTCCTTTTAGTCTTATCTAAGGGAGTTCTTCTCCTTTTGGTCCAATCTAATGTAGTTCGTCTCCTCTTCGTCCAATCTAAGGAGTTCTTCTCCTTTTGGTCCAATCTAACCTAGTTCGTCTCCTCTTGGTCCAATCGAACGAGTTGGTCTCCTTTTGGTTCAATCTAACCTAGTTCGTCTCCTGTTAGTCTAATCAAAGGGAGTTCGTCTCCTTTTGGTCCAATCTAACCAACTTCGTCTCCTCTTGGTCCAATCTAAGGAGTTCGTCTCCTGTTGGTCCAATCTAACCGAGTTCGTCTCATTTTAGTCTTATCTAAGAGAGTTCTTCTCCTTTTGGTCCAATCTAACGTAGTTCTTCTCCTCTTCGTCCAATCTAAGGAATTCTTCTCCTTTTGGTCCAATCTAACCTAGTTCGTCTCCTCTTGGTCCAATTGAAGGAGTTCGTCTCGTTTTGGTCCAATATAACCTAGTTCGCCTCCTCATGGTCCAATCTAAGGAGTGAGTCTCGTTTTGGTACAATATAACCTAGTTCATCTCCTCTTGGCCCAATCAAAGGAGTTCCTCTCGTTTCGGTCCAATCTAACCGAGTTCGTTTCCTCCTGGTCCAATCAAACCTAGTTCGCCTCCTTTTGGTCCAATCTTAGGAAGTTAGTCTCCTCTTCGTCCAATCTAAGGAGTTCGTCTCCTTTTGGTCCAATCTAACCGATTTCGTCTCCTCTTGGTCCAACCTAAGGAGTTCGTCTCCTTTTGGTCCAATCTAACCGAGTTCGTCTCTTTTTGGTCCAAACTAACCTAGTTCATCTCCTCTTGCTCCAATCTAAGGAGTTCGTCTCCTTTTCTTCCAATCTAACTGTGTTCGTCTCCTTTTGGACAAATCTAATGAAGTTCATCTCCTTTTCTTCCAATCTAACTGTGTTCGTCTCTTTGTGGTCAAATCTAACGAAGTTCGTCTCTTTTGGTCACAAGCTAAGAAGTTCGTATCCTCGTGGTCCAATACAGAAAACGAGGTCGTCCCTTTTAGTTCATATAGGAAGTCATCTCCGTTTTGGTCCAATCTTAGGACGGCGTTCCTTGGGTCCAATCTAACTAGTTGTCTCTCTGAGTCCAAATCTAACGAGTTTCTCCTCCCTTGGTCCAATATAACCTAGTGGTCTCCGTTTGGCCAATTGACAAGGAGTTTCTCTTTGGTCCAATCGAACCGTGTTCGTCTCCTTTGGGTCCAATCTAACCTAGTTCGTCTCCTCTTGGTCCAATCTAAGGAGTTTGACTCTTTTTGGTCCAATCTAACCGAGTTCGTCTCCTTTTGGTCTAATCTAACCTAGTTTGTCTCTTCTTGGTCCAATCTAAGGAGTTCGTCTCGTTTTGGTACAATATAACCTAGTTCATCTCGTCTTGGCCCAATCAAATGAGTTTGTCTCCTCCTGGTCCAATCTAACCTAGTTCGTCTCCTCCTGGTCCAATCTAACCTAGTTCGTCTCCTTTTAATCCAATCTTAGGAAGTTAGTCTCCTCTTCGTCCAATCTAAAGAGTTCGTCTCCTTTTGGTCCAATCTAACCTACTTCGTCTCCTCTTGGTCCAATCGAAGGAGTTCGTCTCCTTTTGGTCCAATATAACCTAGTTCGTCTCCTCGTGGTCCAATCTAACGAGTTCGTCTCCTTTTGGTCCAATCTAACCTAGTTCGTCTCCTCTTGGTCCAATGAAAGGAGTTTCTCACCTTTTGGTCCAATCTAACCGAGTTCGTCTCCTTTTGGTCCAAACTAACCTAGTTCATGTCCTCTTGCTCCAATCTAAGGAGTTCGTCTCCTTTTCTTCCAATCTAACTGTGTTCGTCTCCTTTTGGTCAAATCTAATGAAGTTCATCTCCTTTTCTTCGAATCTAACTGTGTTCGTCTCCTTTTGGTCAAATCTAATGAAGTTCGTCTCCTTTTGGTCCAATCTAAGAAGTTCGTATCCTCGTGGTCCAATCGAACCGAGGTCGTCTCCTTTTCGTTCAATCTAAGGAAGTTCATCTCCTTTTGGTCCAATCTTAGGAAGTTCGTCTCCTCTTGGTCCAATCAAACCTAGTTCGTCTCCTCTTAGTCCAATCTAATGAGTTTCTCTCCTTTTGGTCCAATATAACCTAGTTCGTCTCCTCTTGGTCCAATGAAAGGAGTTTCTCACCTTTTGGACCAATCTAACCGTGTTCGTCTCCTTTTGGTCCAATCTAACCTAGTTCATCTCCTCTTGGTCCAATCTAAGGAGTTTCTCTCCTTTTGGGCGAATCTAACCGAGTTCGTCTCCTTTTGGTCCAATCTAACCTAGTTCGTCTCCTCCTGGTCCAATCTAAGGAGTTTCTCTCCTTTTGGTCCAATCTAACCTAGTTCGTCTCCTCTTGGTCCAATTTGTGGAGTTTGTCTCCTTTTGGTCCAATCTAACCGAGTTCGTCTCCTTTTGGTCTAATCTAAGGGAGTTCGTCTTCTTTTGGTCCAATCTAACCTAGTTCGTCTCCTCATTATCCAATCTAAGGAGTTCGTCTCGTTTTAGTCTTATCTAAGGGAGTTCTTCTCCTTTTGGTCCAATCTAACACAGTTCGTCTCCTCTTCGTCCAATCTAAAGAGTTCTTCTCCTTTTGGTCCAATCTAACCTAGTTCGTCTCCTCTTGGTCCAATATAACCTAGTTCGTCTCCTCATGGTCCAATCTAAGGAGTTCGTCTCCTTTTGGTCCAATCGAACCGAGGTCGTCTCCTTTTCGTTCAATCTAAGGGAGTTCGTCTCCTTTTGGTCCAATCTTAGGAAGTTCATCTCCTCTTGGTCCAATGAAAGGAGTTTCTCTCCTTTTGGTCCAATCTAACCTAGTTCGTCTCCTCTTGGTCCAATCTAAGGCGTTCGTCTCCTTTTGGTTCAATCTAACCGAGTTCGTC
>JAGKPW010001326.1:12500-13610 GCA_019926035.1 Melaleuca alternifolia
TGCATCGGTCGGATGTGGAACGGCGTGAGCCGGTCTGCCGATCGACTCGAGGCATGGACCGATGCGGATTGCAGTGGCGGCCCAAGCCCGGCCTTCGATACGTCCGTGGAACCGCCATTGCGATTTGTGGAATGAGCAAGCGCCTTCGCGTGCTTCGGCATCGCGTTGCTCCAGCATCGCCAGTGGGCTCCCAATTCGGCCCTGTCTTGAAACCGGGACCAGGAGTCTACATGTGGTGCGAGTCAATTGGTGGCACCCCTAAGGCGTAAGGAAGCTATTGGTGGGATCCCATTCGGGTGCAAACCGCCGACCGACCTTGATCTTCTGAGAAAGGGTTTTTCGGTGAGAGCATGGCCTGTCGGGACCCGAAAGATGGTGAACTATGGGCCTGAGCGGGGCGACGCCCGAGGAAACTCTGTGTGGAGGCCCGCACCCCGATACTGCTTGCACATCGGTCGTCTAGACTTGGGTATAGAGGCGAAAGACTAATCGAACCGTCTAGTAGCTGGTTTCCTCCGAAGTTTCCCTCAGGATAGCTGGAGCTCAAGAACGAGTTCTATCGGGTAAAGCCAATGATTAGAGGCATCGGGGGCGCAACGCCCTCGACCTATTCTCAAACTTTAATTAGGTAGGACGGCGCGGCTGCTTCGTTGAGCCACGCCACGGAATCGAGAGCTCCAAGTGGGCCATTTTTGGTAAGCAGAACTGGCGATGCGGGATGAACCGGAAGTCGAGTTACGTTGCCCAACTGCTGCGCGCTAACCTAGAACCCACAAAGGGTGTTGGTCGATTATGACAGCAGGACGGTGGTCATGGAAGTCGAAATCCGCTAAGGAGTGTGTAACAACTCACATGCCGAATCAACTAGCCCCGAAAATGGATGGCGCTGAAGCGCGCGACCTATACTCGGCCGTCAAGGCAAGTGCCAGGCCTTGATGAGTAGGAGGGCGCGGCGGTCGCTGCAAAACCTGGGCGTGAGCCCGGGCGGAGCGGCCGTCGGTGCAGATCTTGGTGGTAGTAGCAAATATTCAAATGAGAACTTTGAAGACCGAAGAGGGGAAAGGTTCCATGTGAACGGCAGTTGTACATGGGTTAGTCGATCCTAAGAGA
>JAGKPW010001329.1:0-22969 GCA_019926035.1 Melaleuca alternifolia
TCATCGAACCAAAAAACGGAGAGTGACAAAGACATCCGATCGCCTCTACATCTACAATCGCATCACATGCTGTAAAATCATGAATATGGAGACAAACGATTATCGCGAATGCATATCTGAGAGAGAGAGAAAGAAGGAAGTGAGTTGACGTACCTGAAGTTATGCAAAACCACTGCGAAGTCCGGATTTTCTTTTACAGTTTCACCGGATGGATAACTCTCTTATATGCAGCCGAATTGCAAATGGAGAGGGACAGAGCATCATCGAACCAAAAAACGGAGAGTGACCAATACATCTGATCGCGTCTACATCTACAATCGCATACATGTAGCGAAACCATGAATATAAAGACAAATGATCATCGCGAATGTATATCAGAGAGAACTAGAGAGAGGAGTAAGTGAGTTGGCATACCTGAAGTTCTTCGAAATGATCGCGATGTCCGGATTTGCATTTACAGTTTCACCGGACGCATAACTCTCTCGTATGCAGACGAACTGTAGAAGGACATGGACAGAGCATCATCGAACCAAAAAATGGAGAGTGATAAATGCATCCGATCGCCACTACGTCAACAATCGCATGGCATGCAGCAAAACCACGAATATGGACACAAACAATCATTGCGAATGCATATCAGACAAAGACACAGAGAGAGAGAGAGAGAGAGAGGAGGTAGTGAGTTGGCATACCTGAAGTTCTTCGAAACCACCGCGAAATCCAGATTTGCTTTTATAGTTTCACTGAACGGATAACTCTCTTGTATGCAGATGAACTGCGGATGGACATGGACAGAGCAACATTGAGCCAAAATACGGAGAGTGACAAATGCATCCGATTTCCTTTACATCTTCAATCGCATCGCATGCAGCAAAATCACGAATACACTCACAAACGATCATAGCGAATCCATATCTGAGAGAGAGAGAGAGAGGATCAAGTTAGTTGGCACACCTGACGTTCTTTGAAATGACCGCGAAGTCCGGATTTGCTTTTACAGTTTGACCGGTTGGATAACACTCTCGTATACAGATGAACTGCCGATGGACAGGGCCAGAGCATCATCGAACCAAAAAACGAAGAGTGACAAATACATCCGATCGGCTCTACATCTGCAATCGCATCGCATGCATCAAAATCACGAATATGGAGACAACCGATCATCGCGAATGCATATTTTAGAGAGAGAAAGAGAGGAAGAAGTGAGTAGGCGTACCTGAAGTTCATCGAAACCACCGCGAAGTCCGGATTTGTTTTTACAGTTTCACAGGACGGATAACTCTCTCGTATGCAGACGAACTGCAGATAGACAGGTACAGAGCATCATCGAACCAAAAAACGGAGAGTGACAAATCCATCCGATCGCCTCTACATCTTCAATCGCATCGTATGCAACCAAACCACGAATATGCGCACAAACGATCATCGCGAATGCAATTATAGGGAAGAGAGAGAGAGCACGAAGTTGAGTTGGCGTACCTGAAGTTCTTCGAAACTACCACGAAATCCAGATTTGCTTTTACAGTTTCACCGAACGGATAACTCTCTCGTATGCAGATGAACTGCGGAAGGACATGGACAGAGCAACATTGAACCAAAATACGGAGAGTGACAAATGCATCCGATCGCCTTTACATCTTCAATCGCATCGTATGCAGCAAAATCACGAATATGGAGACAAACGATCATCACCAATGCATATCTGAGGGAGAGAGATAGGAGGAAGTGAGTTGGCATAAACTGAAGTTCTTACTCAACGACCGCAAAGTCGGACGCTTTTACAGTTTGACCGGACGGATAACACTCTCGTATACGGACGAACTGCAGATGGTCAAGGAAAGAGCATCATCGAACCAAAAAACGGAGAGTGACAAAGACATCCGATCGCCTCTACATCTACAATCGCATCACATGCAGTAAAATCATGAATATGGAGACAAACGATTATCGTGAATGCATATCTGAGAGAGAGAGAAAGAAGGAAGTGAGTTGACGTACCTAAAGTTATGCAAAACCACCGCGAAGTCCGGATTTTCTTTTACAGTTTCACCGGATGGATAACTCTCTCATATGCAGACGAATTGCAGATGGAGAGGGACAGAGCATCATCGAACCAAAAAACGGAGAGTGATAAATACATCCGATCACCACTACATCAACAATCGCACCGCATGCAGCAAAACCACAAATATGGACACAAACAATCATTGCGAATGCATATCTTACGGAGACAGAGAGAGAGAGAGAGAGGAGGTAGTGAGTTGGCGTACCTAAAGTTCATCGAAACCACCGCGAAATCCGGATTTGCTTTTACAGTTTCACCGAACGGATAACTCTCTTGTATGCAGATGAACTGCGGATGGACATGGACAGAGCAACATCGAGCCAAAATACGGAGAGTGACAAATGCATCCGATTGCCTTTACATCTACAATCGCATCGCATGCATCAAAATCACGAATATGGAGACAACCGATCATCGCGAATGCATATTTTAGAGAGAGAAAGAGAGGAGGAAGTGAGTAGGCGTACCTGAAGTTCTTCGAAACCACCGCAAAGTTGGGATTTGCTTTTACAGTTTCACCGAACGGATAACTCTCTCGTATGCAGACAAACTGCAGATGGTCAGGGAAAGAGCATCATCGAACCAAAAAATGGAGAGTGACAAATACATTCGATCGCCTCTACATCCACAATTGCATCGCATGTAGCAAAGCCAAGAATATGGAGACAACCGATCATCACGAATGCATATCTGGAGAGAGAGACGGAGAGGGGAAGTGAGTTGGCATACATGAAGTTCTTCGAACGAACGCGAGTAGGATTTCCTTGGACAGTTCACTGACGGATATACTCTATCGTAGGCCGAACGAACTGTAGAGGGGACTGGATAGAGCAACATCGAACCAAAAAACAGAGAGTGACAAATACATCCGATCTCCTCTAAATCTACAAATCCATCGCATGCAGCAAAATCACGAATATGGAGACAAACGATCATCGCGAACGCATATCTGAGAGAGAGATAGGAGGAAGCGAGTTGGCATACCTGAAGTTCTTCGAAACGACCGCGATGTCCGGATTTGCTTTTACAGTTTCACTGGTCGGAAAACGCTCTCGTATACAGACGAACTGCAGATGGATAGGGACGGAGCATCATCGAACCAAAAAACGGAGAGTGACGAGTACATCGTGATGCATGTCTAAAAGACCGAGATAGGAGGAAGTGAGTTGATTGGAGGAAGTGAGTTGACATACCTGAAGTTCTTTGAAACCACCGTGAAGTCCGAATTTGCTTTTACAGTTTCACTGGACAGATAACTCTCTCGTATGCAGACGAACTTCTGATGGAGAGGCATGGAGCATTATCGAACCAAAAAATGGAGAGTGACAAATACATCCGATCGCCTCTACATCTACAATTGCATCGCATGCAGCTAAACCAGTACAATATGGGACAAAGATCTTCGAGAATGCATATTTAGAGAGAGAGAAAGGAGAGGAGGAAGGAATTGGTTGTACTGAAGTCTTCGAAACCACCGCGAAGTTCTGGATTGCTTTACAGTTTCACTGAACGGATAACTCTCTCGTATGCAGACGAACTGCAGATGGACATGGATAGAGCAACATCGAACCAAAAATGGAGAGTGGCGAGTGACAAGTACATATGATCAGCCTTACATTACAATCATCGCGTAGTTAAAACCAGGATATGGAGACAAACGATAATGCGAATGCCTCTAAGAGAGAGAGAGAGAGGAGCAAGTGAGTTCGCATACCAGAGTTCTTTGAAAAGACCGTGAAGTCGGCTTTGCTTGTACAGTTCACTGAACGGAAGTAACAATCTCTCTAGTATTGCAGACGAAACTGCAGATGGACATGGATAGAGCAACATCGAACCAAAAAAAGAAGAGTGACAAATACATCCGATCGCCTCTACATCTACAATCGTATAGCATGCAGCAAAATCACGAATATGGAGACAAACGATCATCGCGAATGCATATCTGAGAGAGAGAGACAGACAGACAGAGAGAGGAGGAAGTGAGTTGGCATACCTGAAGTTCTTCGAAACGACTGCGAAGTCCGGATTTGCTTTTACAGTTTCACCGGACGGATAACTCTCTCGTATGCAGACGAACTGCAGATGGACATGGATAGAGCAACATCGAACCAAAAAAAGAAGAGTGACAAATACATCCGATCGCCTCTACATCTACAATCGTATAGCATGCAGCAAAATCACGAATATGGAGACAAACGATCATCGCGAATGCATATCTGAGAGAAAGAGATTGGAGGAAGTGATTTGGCATACCTGAAGTTCTTCCAAAAGAAGTAGAAGTCCGAATTTGTTTTTACAGTTTCACCGGTCGGTTAACGCTCTCGTATACAGACGAACTGCAGATGGACAGGGACAGAGCATCATCGAACCAAAAAACGAAGAGTGACAAATACATCCGATCGCCTCTACATCTACAATCGCATCGCGTGCAGCAAAATAACGAATATGGAGACAAACGATCTTCGCGATGCATGTCTGAGAGTGAGAGATAGGAGGAAGTGAGTTGACGTACCTGTAGTTCTTCGAAACCACCGCGAAGTCCGGATTTGCTTTTACAGTTTCACCGAACGGATCACTCTCTCGTATGCAGACGAACTGCAGACGGACATGGATAGAGCAACATCGAACCAAGAAATGGAAAGTGACAAATACATCCGATCGCCTCTACATCTACAATCGCATCGCATGCAGCGAAACCATGAATATGGAGACAAATGATCATCGCGAATGCATATCGGAGAGAACTAGACAGAGGAGGAAGTGAGTTGGTGCACCTGAAGTTCTTTGAAACCACCGTGAAGTCCGGATTTGCATTTACAGTTTCACTGGACGGATAAATCTCTCGTATGCAGATGAACTGCAGATGGTCAGGGAAAGAGCATCATCGATCGAAAAAACGAAGAGTGACAATTACATCCGATCTCCTCTACATCTACAATCGGATCGCATGCAGTAAAATCACGAATATGGATACAAACGGTCATCGCGAATGCATATCTGAGAGAGAGAGAGAGAGAGGAGGAAGTGAGTTGGCATACCTGAAGTTCTTAGAAATGACCGCGAAGTTCGGATTTGCTTTTACAGTTTCACTGAACGGATAACTCTCTTGTTTGCAGACGAACTGCAGATGGACATGGATAGAGCAACATCGAACCAATAAATGGAGAGTGACAAATACATCCGATCGCGTCTACATCTACAATCGTATACGGGCATACAGCAAAATCACGAATATGAAACAAACGATCATCGCGCTGTACTATGAAAGAGCGAGATAGAAGGACGTGAGGACGTACCTGCAGTCTTGAAACCACCGCGAAGTCCGAATTGCTTTTACAGTTTCACTGCCGGATCACTCTCTGTATGCAGAACTAACTTCTGATGGAGAGGCATAGAGCATTATCGAACCAAAAAAACGGCGGTGACAAATACATCCGATAGCCCTACACTACAATGCATCGCCTGCGCAAAATCAACTATGGAGACAAAACGATCTTCGCAAATGCATATTTAGAGAGAAAAAGAGAGGAGGAAGTGAGTGGGTGTACCGAGTTCTTCGAAACCACCGCGAAGTTCGGATTTCTTTCACAAGTTTCACGAACGGATAATCTATCGTAGCAGATGGAACTGCAAGATGGACATGGATAGAGCATCATCGAACCAAAAAACGGGGAGTGACAAATACATCCGATCAGCTCTACATCTACAATCGCATCGCATGCAGTAAAATCACGAATATGGAGACAAACGATCATCGCGAATGCATATCTGAGAAAGAGATAGGAGGAAGTGAGTTTACGTACCTGAAGTTCTTCAAAACCACCGCGAAGACCGCATTTGCTTTTAACGTTTCACCGGACGGATAACTCTCTCGTATGCAGACGAACTGCAGATGGAGAGGGACAGAGCATCATCGAAACAAAAAACGGAGAGTGACAAATACATCCGATCGGTTCTACATCTACAATCGCATCGCATGCATCAAAATCACGATTATGGAGACAACCGATCATCGCGAATGCATATCGGAGAGAACTAGAGAGAGGAGGAAGTGAGTTGGCGACCATGAAGTTCTTCGAAAACACCTCGAAGTCCGGATTTACTTTTACAGTTTCACCGGAAGGATAAATCTCTCGTATGCAGACGAACTGCAGATGGTCAGGGAAAGAGCATCCCCTCGTTCGAAAAACGAAGAGTGACAAATACAAATACATCCGATCGCCTCTACATCTACAATCGCATCGCATGCAGCAAAAACACCGCGACAAACGATCATCGCGAATGCATATCTGAGAGAGAGAGAGAGGACCAAGTGAGTTGGCATTCCAGAAGTTCTTCGAAACAACCGTGAAGTCCGGATTTGCTTTTACAGTTTCACTGAACGGATAACTCTCTCGTATGCAGACGAACTGCAGATTGACATGGATAGAGCAACATCCAACCAAAAAAAGAAAAGTGACAAATACATCCGATCGCCTCTGCATCTACAATTGTATCGCATGCAGCAAAATCACGAATATGGAGACAAACGATCATCGCGAATGCATATCTGAGAGAGAGAGATAGGAGGAAGTGACTTGACGTACCTCAAGTTCTTCGAAACCACCGCGAAGTCCGGATTTGCTTTTACAGTTTCACCGAACAGATCACTCTCTCGTATGCAGACGAACTACAGATGGACATGGATAGAGCAACATCGAACCAAAAAATGGAAAGTGACAAATACATCCGATCGCCTCTACATCTACAATCGCATCGCATCTAGCGAAACCATGGATATGGAGACAAATGATCATCGCTTATGCATATCGGAGAGAACTAGACAAAGGAGGAAGTGAGTTGGTGCACCTGAAGTTCTTCGAAACCACCGTGAAGTCTGGATTTGCATTTACAGTTTCACCGGACGGATAAATCTCCCTTATGCAGACGAACTACAGATGGTCAGGAAAAGAGCATCATCGATCGAAAAAACGAAGAGTGACAATTACTTCCGATCTCCTCTACATCTACAATCGCATCGCATGCAGCAAAATCACGAATACGGAGACAAACGGTCATCACGAATGCATATCTGAGAGAGAGAGAGAGAGAGGAAGTGAGTTGGCATATCTGAAGTTCTTCGAAATGACAGCGAAGTCTGGATTTGCTTTTACAGTTTCACTGAACAAATAACTCTCTCGTTTGCAGACGAACTGCAGATGGACATGGATAGAGCAACATCGAACCAAAAAATGAAGAGTGACAAATATATCCGATCGTCTCTACATCTACAATCGCATCGCATACAACAAAATCACGAATATGGAAACAAACGATCATCGCGATGCATATCTGAAAGAGAGAGATAGGAGGAAGTGAGTTGACGTACCTGAAGTTCTTTGAAACCACCGCGAAATCCGAATTTGCTTTTAGAGTTTCACTGGACGGATAACTCTCTCGTATGCAGACAAACTTCTGATGGAGTGGCATAGAGCATTATCGAACCGAAAAACGGAGGGTGACAAATACATCCGATCGCCTCTACACCTACAATCGCATCGCATGTAGCAAAATCACTAATATGGAGACAAACGATCTTTGCGAATGCATATTTTAGAGAGACAAAGAGTGGAGGAAATGAGTTGGTGTACCTGAAGTACTTCGAAACCACCACGAAGTCCGGATTTGCTTTTTACAATTTTTCATCACCGAACGTATAAACTCTCTCTATGCAGACTAACTATAGATGACATGGATAAGCACCATCGACCACAAACGTGAGAGTGACAACCTAAGCATCCGAGTCGCCTCTACATCTACAATCGGATCCGCACGTAGTCAAAATCACGAATATGGAAGACAACGACATCGCAAGGATGCATATCTGAGAGAGTAATAGAGATAGGAGGAAGTGAGTTTGGTCATACCTGAAGTTCTTCGACTCCACCCCGAACGGATCCGGTCGTGCTTTTAACAGTTTCACTGAACGGATAACTCTACATCGTATGAGACGAACTGGCAGAGTGGAGATGGATAGAAGGCAACATCAACCAAAAACGGAGAGTGACAAATACATCCGTCCCCTCTACATCTACATCGCATCGATTCGCAAAATCACGAAGATGAGACAACGTCATCGCGAATGCATAGCTGAGAGAGAGAGAAGAGGAGAAGTGGTTACGTACCTGAAGTTCTTCAAAACCACCGCGAAGACCGCATTTGCTTTTAAAAGTTTCACCGACAGATAACTCTCCTCGGATGTAACGACCTGCAGAGTGGAGAGTCAAAGCATCATCGAACAAAACCGGAGAGTGACAATCCATCGATCCCTCTACAACACAATAATTAGCATCGCATGCAGCGAAACCATGAATATGGAGACAAATGATCATCGCGAAGGCATATCGGAGAGAACTAGTGAGAGGAGGAAGTGAGTTGGCGACCATGAAGTTCTTCGAAAACACCTCGAAGTCCGGATTTACTTTTACAGTTTCACCGGACGGATAAATCTCTCGTATGCAGACGAACTGCATATGGCCAGGGAAAAGAGCATCATCGATCGAAAAAACAAAGAGTGACAAATACATCCGATCGCCTCTACATCTACAATCACATCGCATGCAGTAAAACCAGGAATATGGAGACAAACGATCATCGCGAATGCATATCTAAGAGAGAGAGAGAGGACCAAGTGAGTTGGCATACCATAAGTTCTTCGAAACGACCGTGAAGTCTGGATTTGCTTTTACAGTTTCACTGAACGGATAACTCTCTCGTATGCAGACGAACTGCAGATGGACATGGAAAGAGCAACATCGAACCCAAAAAAGAAGAGTGACAAATACATCCGATCGCCTCTACATCTACAATCGTATCGTATGCAGCAAAATCACGAATATGGAGACAAACGATCATCGCGAATGCATATCTGAGAGAGAGAGATAGGAGGAAGTGAGTTGGCAAACCTGAAGTTCTTCGAAACGACCGAGAAGTCCCCATTTGCTTTTACAGTTTCACCAGTCGGTTAACGCTCTCGTATACAAACGAACTGCAGATGGACAGGGACAGAGCATCATCGAACCAAAAAACGGAGAGTGACAAATACATTTGATTGCCTCTACATCTACAATCGCATCCCATGCAGCAAAACCACGAATTTGGAGACAAACGATCTCCAGCGATCGCATAGTCTAGAGGAAATAGGAGAATTGTTTGACGTAACCTCAAGTTCGCGAACGACCGCGAAGTCTGGATTTGCTTTTACAGTTTCACTGAACGGATACCTCTCTCGTATGCAAACGAACTGTAGATGGACATGGATAGAGCAACATCGAACCAAAAAATGGAGAGTGACAAATACATCCGATCGCCTCTACATCTACAATCGCATCGCATGCAGCGAAACCATGAATATGGAGACAAATGATCATCGCTTATGCATATCGGAGAGAACTAGACAAAGGAGGAAGTGAGTTGGTGCACCTGAAGTTCTTCGAAACCACCGTGCAGTCCGGATTTGCATTTACAGTTTCACCGAACAGATAAATCTCTCGTATGCAGACGAACTACAGATTGTCAGGGAAAGAGCATCATCGATCGAAAAAACGAAGAGTGAAAATTACATCCGATCTCCTCTACATCTACAATCGCATCGCATGCAGCAAAATCACGAATACGGAGACAAACGGTCATCGTGAATGCATATCTGAAGGAGAGAGAGAGAGGAAGTGAGTGCATACCTGAATTCTTCGAAGACCGCTGAAGTCCGGATTTGCTTTTACAGTTCACTGACGAGAACTCTCTCGGTTGCCGACGAACTCAATGCATGGTAGAGCAACCGAACCAAAAAGAGAGGACCAATACAGATCCGATCGCCTCTACTCTACAATCGCTTCCGATGTAGTAAAACCACGAATTTGGAGACAAACGATCATCGCGAATGCATATCTGGATGAGAGAGAGAGAGGAGAAAGTGAGTTGACGTCCCTGAAGTTTTTTTGAAACACCCACGAAGTCCTAATTTGCTTTTCAGGTTCACTGACGGATACTCTCTCGTATGCAGACAAACTTCTGATGGAGAGGCATAGAGCATTAATACATCCGATCGCCTCTACACCTACAATGGCATCGCATGCAGCAAAATCACTAATATGGAGACAAACGGTCATCGCGAACGCATATCTGAGAGAGAGAGAGAGAGAGAGGAGGAAGTGAGTTGACGTACCTAAAGTTCTTCAAAACCACCGCGAAGTCCGGATTTGCTTTTACAGTTTCACCGAACGGATCACTCTCTCGTATGCAGACGAACTGCAGATGGACATGGATAGAGCAACATCGAACCAAAAAATGGAAAGTGACAAATACATCCGATCGCCTCTACATCTACAATCGCATCGCATCTAGCGAAACCATGGATATGGAGACAAATGATCATCGCTTATGCATATCGGAGAGAACTAGACAAAGGAGGAAGTGAGTTGGTGCACCTGAAGTTCTTCGAAACCACCGTGAAGTCTGGATTTGCATTTACAGTTTCACCGGACGGATAAATCTCTCGTATGCAGACGAACTGCAGATGTCAGGGAAAGAGCATCATCGATCGAAAAAACGAAGAGTGAAAAATTACATCCGATCTCCTCTACATCTACAATCGCATCGCATGCAGCAAAATCACGAATACGGAGACAAACGGTCATCGCGAATGCATATCTGAGAGAGAGAGGAGAGAGGAGGAGTGGTGGCATACCTGAAGTTCTTCGAAATGACGCGACAGTCCGGATTTGCTTTACAGTTTCACTGAACGATAACTCTCCGTTTTGCAGACGAACTGCAAGATGGACATGGATAGAGCACATCGAACCAAAAAATGAGAGTGACAAATACATCCGATCGCCTCTACATCTACAATCGCATCGCATACAGCAAAATCACGAATATGGAAACAAACAATCATCGCGATGCATATCTGAAAGAGCGAGATAGGAGGAAGTGAGTTGACGTACCTGAAGTTCTTTGAAACCACCACGAAGTCCGAATTTGCTTTTACAGTTTCACTGGACGGATAACTCTCTCGTATGCAGACGAACTTTTGAGGGAGCATATAGAGCATTATCGAGCCAAAAAAACGGAGAGGACAAATAGATCCGATCGATCTTCACCCTACAATCGCATCGCATGCACAAAATCCACTAATATGGAGACAAACGATCTTCGCGAATGCATATTTAGAGAGAAAAGAGAGGAGGAAGTGAGTTGGGTACCTGAAGTTCTTCGCGAAACCACCGAAGTCCGGATTTGCTTTTACAGTTTCACTGAACGGATAAACTCTCTCGTATGCAGACGAACCGTAGATGGACATGGATAAAGCAACATCGAACAAAAACGAAAACAGAGTGACAAGTATAATTGATCACCTGTTACATATCATCGATCGCATGCAGCAAAATCACGAATATGGAGACAACGAATCTCGCTAAGGTATATTGAGAGAGAGAGAGATAGGAGGAAGTGAGTTGGCATACCTGAAGTTCTTCGACACGACCGAGAAGTCCCCATTTGCTTTTACAGTTTCACCAGTCGGTTAACGCTCTCGTATACAAACGAACTGCAGATGGACAGGGACAGAGCATCATCGAACCAAAAAACGGAGAGTGACAAATACATTTGATTGCCTCTACATCTACAATCGCATCGCGTGCAGCAAAATCACAAATATGGAGACAAACGATCATCGCGATGCATATCTGAGAGTGAGAAATAGGAGGAAGTGAGTTGACGTACCTCAAGTTCTTCGAAACCACCGCGAAGTTCGGATTTGCTTTTACAGTTTCACCGAACGGATCACTCTCTCGTATGCAGACGAACTGCAGACGGACATGGATAGAGCAACATCGAACCAAGAAATGGAAAGTGACAAATACATCCGATCGCCTCTACATCTACAATCGCATCGCATGCAGCGAAACCATGAATATGGAGACAAATGATCATTGCTTATGCATATCGGAGAGAACTAGACAAAGGAGGAAGTGAGTTGGTGCACCTGAAGTTCTTCGAAACCATCGTGAAGTCCGGATTTGCATTTACAGTTTCACCGAACGGATAAATCTCTCGTATGCAGACGAACTGCAGATTGTCAGGGAAAGAGCATCATCGATCGAAAAAACGAAGAGTGAAAATTACATCCGATCTCCTCTACATCTACAATCGCATCGCATGCAGCAAAATCACGAATACGGAGACAAACGGTCATCGCGAATGCATATCTGAGAGAGAGAGAGAGAGGAGGAAGTGAGTTGGCATACCTGAATTTCTTCGAAATGACCGCGAAGTCCGGATTTGCTTTTACAGTTTCACTGAACGGATAACTCTCTCGTTTGCAGACGAACTGCAGATGGACATGGAGTAGAGCACATAGAACCAAAAAAGGAGAGTGACAAATAACATCCGATCCGCTCCTAATCTACAACGCTCGCTACAGCAAAATCAGATATGGAAACAAACAATATCGCGATGCATATGAAAGAGAGAGAGAGAGAGCAAGTGAGTTGGCGTACCTCAAGTTCTTTGAAACCACCACGAAGTCCGGATTTGCTTTTACAGTTTCACTGGACGGATAACTCTCTCGTATGCAGACAAACTTTTGATGGAGAGGCATAGAGCATTATCGAGCCAAAAAACGGAGAGTGACAAATACATCCGATCGCCTCTACACCTACAATCGCATCGCATGCAGCAAAATCACTAATATGGAGACAAACGATCTTCGCGAATGCATATTTTAGAGAGACGAAGAGAGGAGGAAGTGAGTTGGTGTACCTGAAGTTTTTCGAAACAACCGCGAAGTCCGGATTTGCTTTTACAGTTTCACCGAACGGATAACTCTCTCGTATGCAGACGAACTGTAGATGGACATGGATAGAGCAACATCGAACCAAAAAACGTAGAGTGACAAGTAAATCTGATCGCCTGTACATATACAATCGAATCGCATGCGGCAAAATCACGAATATGGAGACAAACGATCATCGCTAATGTATATCTGAGAGGGAGAGAGATAGGAGGAAGTGAGTTGGCATACCTGAAGTTCTTCGAAATGACCGAGAAGTCCCCATTTGCTTTTACAGTTTCACCGGTCGATTAACGCTCTCGTAGACAGACGAACTACAGATGGACAGGGACAGAGCATCATCGAACCAAAAAACGGAGAGTGACAAATACATCCTATCGCCTCTACATCTACAATCGCATCGCGTGCAGCAAAATCACGAATATGGAGACAAACGATCATCGCGATGCATATCTGAGAGAGAGAGATAGGAAGAAGTGAGTTGGCGTAACTGAAGTTCTTCGAAACAACTGTGAAGTCCGGCTTTGCTTTTACAGTTTCACCGAACGTATAACTCTCTAGTATGCAGACGAACTGCAGATGGACATGGATAGAGCAACATCGAACGAAAAAACGAAGAGTGACAAATACATCCGATCGCCTCTACACCTACAATCGCATCGCATGCAGCAAAATCACTAATATGGAGACAAACGGTCATCGTGAACGCATATCTGAGAGAGAGAGAGAGAGAGGAAGAAGTGAGTTGACATACCTGAAGTTCTTCGAAATGACCGCGAAGTCCGGATTGACTTTTACAGTTTTACTGAACGGATAACTCTCTCGTTTGCAGACGAACTGCAGATGGACGTGGATAGAGCAACATCGAACCAAAAAATGGAAAGTGACAAATACATCCGATCGCCTCTACATCTACAGTCGCATCGCATGCAGCGAAACCATGAATATGGAGACAAATTATCATCGCTTATGCATATCGGAGAGAACTAGACAAAGGAGGAAGTGAGTTGGTGCACCTGAAGTTCTTCGAAACCACCGTGAAGTCCGGATTTGCATTTACAGTTTCACCGGACGGATAAATCTCTCGTATGCAGACGAACTGCAGATGGTCAGGGAAAGAGCATCATCGATCGAAAAAATGAAGAGTGACAATTACATCCGATCTCCTCTACATCTACAACTCGAATCGCATCGCCAGCAAAATCACGAATGGAGACAAACGTCATCGCGAACATATCTGAGAGAGAGAGAGAGGAGCAAGTGAGTTGGCATACCTGAAGTTCTTCGAAATGACCGCGAAAGTCCGGATTTGCTTTTAAGTTCATGAACGAATAACTCTCTCGTTGCAGACGACATGAAGAGGGAATGGATAGCAGAACATCGAACCAAAAAAATGGAGAGTGACAACTACATCTGCTTTGCTCTACATCTACAATCGCATCGCATACAACAAAATCACGAATATGGAAACAAACGATCATCGCGATGCATATCTGAAAGAGAGAGATAGGAGGAAGTGAGTTGACGTACCTGAAGTTCTTTGAAACCACCGCGAAATCCGAATTTGCTTTTAGAGTTTCACTGGACGGATAACTCTCTCGTATGCAGACAAACTTCTGATGGAGAGGCATAGAGCATTATCGATCGAAAAAACGAAGAGTGACAAATACATCCGATCGCCTCTACACCTACAATGGCATCGCATGCAGCAAAATCACTAATATGGAGACAAACGGTCATCGCGAACGCATATCTGAGAGAGAGAGAGAGAGAGAGGAAGAAGTGAGTTGACATACCTGAAGTTCTTCGAAATGACCGCCAAGTCCGGATTTACTTTTACAGTTTCACTGAACAGATAACTCTCTCGTATGCAGACGAACTGCAGATGGACATGGATAGAGCAACATCGAACCAAAAAATGGAAAGTGACAAATACATCCGATCGCCTCTACATCTACAGTCGCATCGCATGCAGCGAAACCATGAATATGGAGACAAATTATCATCGCTTATGCATATCGGAGAGAACTAGACAAAGGAGGAAGTGAGTTGGTGCACCTGAAGTTCTTCGAAACAACCGTGAAGTCCGGATTTGCATTTACAGTTTCACCGAACGGATAAATCTCTCGTATGCAGACGAACTGCAGATTGTTAGGGAAAGAGCATCATCGATCGAAAAAACGAAGAGTGAAAATTACATCCGATCTCCTCTACATCTACAATCGCATCGCATGCAGCAAAATCAAGAATACGGAGACAAACGGTCATCGCGAATGCATATCTGAGAGAGAGAGAGAGAGGAGGAAGTGAGTTGGCGTACCTGAAGTTTTTCGAAACCACCGCGAAGTCTGGATTGGCTTTTACAGTTTCACTAGACGGATAACTCTCTCATTTGCAGACGAAATGCAGATGGACAAGAACAGAGCATCATCGAACCAAAAAACAGAGAGTGACAAATACATCCGATCGCCTCTACATCTACAATCGCATCGCATACAGCAAAATCACGAATATGGAAACAAACAATCATCGCGATGCATATCTGAAAGAGCGAGATAGGAGGAAGTGAGTTGACGTACCTGAAGTTCTTTGAAACCACCACGAAGTCCGAATTTGCTTTTACAGTTTCACTGGACGGATAACTCTCTCGTATGCAGACAAACTTTTGATGGAGAGGCATAGAGCATTATCGAGCCAAAAAACGGAGAGTGACAAATATATCCGATCGCCTCTTCACCTACAATCGCATCGCATGCAGCAAAATCACTAATATGGAGACAAACGATCTTCGCGAATGCATATTTTAGAGAGACAAAGAGAGGAGGAAGTGAGTTGGTGTACCTGAAGTTCTTCGAAACAACCGCGAAGTCCGGATTTGCTTTTACAGTTTCACTGAACGGATAACTCTCTCGTATGCAGACGAACCGTAGATGGACATGGATAAAGCAACATCGAACCAAAAAACGAAGAGTGACAAGTAAATCTGATCACCTGTACATATACAATCGAATCGCATGCAGCAAAATCACGAATATGGAGACAAACGATCATCGCTAATGTATATCTGAGAGAGAGAGAGATAGGAGGAAGTGAGTTGGCATACCTGAAGTTCTTCGACACGACCGAGAAGTCCCCATTTGCTTTTACAGTTTCACCGGTCGGTTAACGCTCTCGTATACAGACGAACTGCAGATGGACAGGGACAGAGCATCATCGAACCAAAAAACGGAGAGTGACAAATACATCCGATCGCCTCTACATCTACAATCGCATCGCATGCAGCAAAATCACAAATATGGAGACAAACGATCATCGCGATGCATATCTGAGAGTGAGAAATAGGAGGAAGTGAGTTGACGTACCTCAAGTTCTTCGAAACCACCGCGAAGTCCGGATTTGCTTTTACAGTTTCACCGAACGGATCACTCTCTCGTATGCAGACGAACTCAGACGTACATGATAGAGCGAACATCGAACCAAGACAATGGAAGGACAAATACATCCGATCGCCTCTACATCACAATCGCATCGGCATGTGCAGCGAAACCATGACTATGGAGGACAATGAGCATTGCTTATGCAATATCGAGAAACTAGACAAGGAGAGAAGTGGTTGGTGCCCTGAATTCTTCGAAACCACCGTGAAGTCCTGATTTTGAATTTTACAGTTTCAACCGAACGATAATCCTCTCGTATGCAGACACTGCAGATTGTCAGGGAAAGAGCATCATCGATCCGAACAAAACAGAGTGACAATTACATCCGATCTCCTCTACATCTACAATCGGATCGCATGCAGTAAAATCACGAATATGGATACAAACGGTCATCGCGAATGCATATCTGAGAGAGAGAGAGAGAGGAGGAAGTGAGTTGGCATACCTGAATTTCTTCGAAATGACCGCGAAGTCCGGATTTGCTTTTACAGTTTCACTGAACGGATAACTCTCTCGGTTGTAGACGAACTGCAGATGGACATGGATAGCGTAACATCGAACCAAAAAATGGAGAGTGACAAATACATCCGATCGCCTCTACATCTACAATCGCATCGCATACAGCAAAATCACGAATATGGAAACAAACAATCATCGCGATGCATATCTGAAAGAGCGAGATAGGAGGAAGTGAGTTGACGTACCTGAAGTTCTTTGAAACCACCACGAAGTCCGAATTTGCTTTTACAGGTTCACTGGACGGATAACTCTCTCGTATGCAGACGAACTTTTGATGGAGAGGGCCATAGATACATTATCGAGCCAAAAAACGGAGAGTGACAAATACATCCGATCGCGCTCTAACTCTACAATCGGCAATCGCACGCTGCAGCAAAATTCACTATATGGAGACAACTATCTTCGTAATGATATTTTAGAGCGACGAAAGAGAGGAGGAAGTGAGTTGGTGACCGAAGTTTTTTCGACAACGCGCGAACCGTCCGGTTTTTGCTTTTACAGTTTCACCTAACGGATAACTCTCTCGTAATGCGACGACTGTAGATGGACATGGATAGAGCAACATCGAACCAAAAAACGTAGAGTGACAAGTAAATCTGATCGCCTGTACATATACAATCGAATCGCATGCGGCAAAATCACGAATATGGAGACAAACGATCATCGCTAATGTATATCTGAGAGGGAGAGAGATAGGAGGAAGTGAGTTGGCATACCTGAAGTTCTTCGAAATGACCGAGAAGTCCCCATTTGCTTTTACAGTTTCACCGGTCGATTAACGCTCTCGTAGACAGACGAACTACAGATGGACAGGGACAGAGCATCATCGAACCAAAAAACGGAGAGTGACAAATACATCCTATCGCCTCTACATCTACAATCGCATCGCGTGCAGCAAAATCACGAATATGGAGACAAACGATCATCGCGATGCATATCTGAGAGAGAGAGATAGGAAGAAGTGAGTTGGCGTAACTGAAGTTCTTCGAAACAACTGTGAAGTCCGGCTTTGCTTTTACAGTTTCACCGAACGTATAACTCTCTAGTATGCAGACGAACTGCAGATGGACATGGATAGAGCAACATCGAACGAAAAAACGAAGAGTGACAAATACATCCGATCGCCTCTACACCTACAATCGCATCGCATGCAGCAAAATCACTAATATGGAGACAAACGGTCATCGTGAACGCATATCTGAGAGAGAGAGAGAGAGAGGAAGAAGTGAGTTGACATACCTGAAGTTCTTCGAAATGACCGCGAAGTCCGGATTGACTTTTACAGTTTTACTGAACGGATAACTCTCTCGTTTGCAGACGAACTGCAGATGGACGTGGATAGAGCAACATCGAACCAAGAAATGGAAAGTGACAAATACATCCGATCGCCTCTACATCTACAATCGCATCGCATGCAGCGAAACCATGAATATGGAGACAAATGATCATTGCTTATGCATATCGGAGAGAACTAGACAAAGGAGGAAGTGAGTTGGTGCACCTGAAGTTCTTCGAAACCACCGTGAAGTCCGGATTTGCATTTATAGTTTTACCGGACGGATAAATCTCTCGCATGCAGACGAACTGCAGATGGTCAGGGAAAGAGCATCATCGATCGAAAAAACGAAGAGTGACAATTACATCCGATCTCCTCTACATCTACAATCGCATCGCATGCAGCAAAATCACGAATACGGAGACAAACGGTCATCGCGAACGCATATCTGAGAGAGAGAGAGAGGAGCAAGTGAGTTGGCATACCTGAAGTTCTTCGAAATGACCGCGAAGTCCGGATTTGCTTTTACAGTTTCACTGAACGGATAACTCTCTCGTTTGCAGACGAACTGCAGATGGACATGGATAGAGCACATCGAACCAAAAATGGAGAGTGACAAATACACGATTGCCTCTAGCTACATCTACAATCGCATCGCATACAGCAAACCACGAATATGGAGACAAACGATCATCGCGAATGCATATCGGAGAAAAATAGAGAGAGGAGGAAGGGAGTTGGCGTACCTGAAGTTCTTTGAATCCACTGCGAAGTCCGAATTTGCCTTTACAGTTTAATCGGACGGATAACTCTCTCGTATGCAGACGAACTGCAGATGGACAGGGACAGAGCATTATCGAACCAAAAAATGGAGAGTGACAAATACTCCGATCGCCTCTACATCTACAATCGCTTCGCATGCAGCAAAATCACAAACATGGAGAGAAACGATCATCGCGAATGCATATCGGAGAGAGAGAGAGAGAGAGAGGAAGAAGTGAGTTGACATACTGAAGTTTCTTCAAATTACCGCCAGTCGGTTTACTTTTACAGTCACTGAACAGATACACTCTCTCGTATGCAACGACCTGCAATGGCCATGGAAGAGCCCCATCGAACCCAAAGGGAAGTGACAAATACATCGATCGCCTCTACTCTACAATCGCATCGGGGGCATGCAACGAAACCATGACTATGGAGACAAATATCTGCGCTTATTCATTCGGAGAGAACTAGACAAAGGAGAAGTGAGTTTGTGCCCCTGAAGTTCTTCGAAACAACCGTGAAGTCCGGATTTGCATTTACAGTTTCACCGAACGGATAAATCTCTCGTATGCAGACGAACTGCAGATTGTCAGGGAAAGAGCATCATCGATCGAAAAAACGAAGAGTGAAAATTACATCCGATCTCCTCTACATCTACAATCGCATCGCATGCAGCAAAATCACGAATACGGAGACAAACGGTCATCGCGAATGCATATCTGAGAGAGAGAGAGAGAGGAGGAAGTGAGTTGGCATACCTGAATTTCTTCGAAATGACCGCGAAGTCCGGATTTGCTTTTACAGTTTCACTGAACGGATAACTCTCTCGTTTGCAGACGAACTGCAGATGGACATGGATAGAGCAACATCGAACCAAAAAACAGAGAGTGACAAATACATCCGATCGCCTCTACATCTACAATCGCATCGCATACAGCAAAATCACGAATATGGAAACAAACAATCATCGCGATGCATATCTGAAAGAGCGAGATAGGAGGAAGTGAGTTGACGTACCTGAAGTTCTTTGAAACCACCACGAAGTCCGAATTTGCTTTTACAGTTTCACTGGACGGATAACTCTCTCGTATGCAGACAAACTTTTGATGGAGAGGCATAGAGCATTATCGAGCCAAAAAACGGAGAGTGACAAATATATCCGATCGCCTCTTCACCTACAATCGCATCGCATGCAGCAAAATCACTAATATGGAGACAAACGATCTTCGCGAATGCATATTTTAGAGAGACAAAGAGAGGAGGAAGTGAGTTGGTGTACCTGAAGTTCTTCGAAACAACCGCGAAGTCCGGATTTGCTTTTACAGTTTCACTGAACGGATAACTCTCTCGTATGCAGACGAACCGTAGATGGACATGGATAAAGCAACATCGAACCAAAAAACGAAGAGTGACAAGTAAATCTGATCACCTGTACATATACAATCGAATCGCATGCAGCAAAATCACGAATATGGAGACAAACGATCATCGCTAATGTATATCTGAGAGAGAGAGAGATAGGAGGAAGTGAGTTGGCATACCTGAAGTTCTTCGACACGACCGAGAAGTCCCCATTTGCTTTTACAGTTTCACCGGTCGGTTAACGCTCTCGTATACAGACGAACTGCAGATGGACAGGGACAGAGCATCATCGAACCAAAAAACGGAGAGTGACAAATACATCCGATCGCCTCTACATCTACAATCGCATCGCATGCAGCAAAATCACAAATATGGAGACAAACGATCATCGCGATGCATATCTGAGAGTGAGAAATAGGAGGAAGTGAGTTGACGTACCTCAAGTTCTTCGAAACCACCGCGAAGTCCGGATTTGCTTTTACAGTTTCACCGAACGGATCACTCTCTCGTATGCAGACGAACTGCTAGACGGACATGGATAGAGCAAACATCGAACCAAAGAAATGGAAAAGTGGACAAAATACATCCGATCGCCTCACATCTACAAATCGCATCGATGCAGCGGGAAACCATGATATGGAGACAAAATGATCATTGCTATGCATATCGGAGAGAACTAGACCAAAGGAGGAAGTGAGTTGGTGACCTGAAGTTCGTTCGAAACCATCGTGAAGTCCGGATTTGATTTACAGTTTCAACGAAAGGAATAAATCTCTAGTATGCAGACGAAAGCAGATATGTAGGGAAGATCACATCGATCGAAAAAACAAGAGTGACAATTACATCCGATCTCCTCTACATCTACAATCGGATCGCATGCAGTAAAATCACGAATATGGATACAAACGGTCATCGCGAATGCATATCTGAGAGAGAGAGAGAGAGAGGAGGAAGTGAGTTGGCATACCTGAAGTTCTTCGAAATGACCGCGAAGTCCGGATTTGCTTTTACAGTTTCACTGAACGGATAACTCTCTCGTATGCAGACGAACTGCAGATGGACATGGACAGAGCATCATCGAACAAAAAAAATGGAGAGTGACAAATACATCCGATCGCCTCTACATCTACAATCGCATCGCATACAGCAAAATCACGAATATGGAAACAAACAATCATCGCGATGCATATCTGAAAGAGCGAGATAGGAGGAAGTGAGTTGACGTACCTGAAGTTCTTTGAAACCACCACGAAGTCCGAATTTGCTTTTACAGTTTCACTGGACGGATAACTCTCTCGTATGCAGACAAACTTTTGATGGAGAGGCATAGAGCATTATCGAGCCAAAAAACGGAGAGTGACAAATACATCCGATCGCCTCTACACCTACAATCGCATCGCATGCAGCAAAATCACTAATATGGAGACAAACGATCTTCGCGAATGCATATTTTAGAGAGACGAAGAGAGGAGGAAGTGAGTTGGTGTACCTGAAGTTTTTCGAAACAACCGCGAAGTCCGGATTTGCTTTTACAGTTTCACCGAACGGATAACTCTCTCGTATGCAGACGAACTGTAGATGGACATGGATAGAGCAACATCGAACCAAAAAACGTAGAGTGACAAGTAAATCTGATCGCCTGTACATATACAATCGAATCGCATGCGGCAAAATCACGAATATGGAGACAAACGATCATCGCTAATGTATATCTGAGAGGGAGAGAGATAGGAGGAAGTGAGTTGGCATACCTGAAGTTCTTCGAAATGACCGAGAAGTCCCCATTTGCTTTTACAGTTTCACCGGTCGATTAACGCTCTCGTAGACAGACGAACTACAGATGGACAGGGACAGAGCATCATCGAACCAAAAAACGGAGAGTGACAAATACATCCTATCGCCTCTACATCTACAATCGCATCGCGTGCAGCAAAATCACGAATATGGAGACAAACGATCATCGCGATGCATATCTGAGAGAGAGAGATAGGAAGAAGTGAGTTGGCGTAACTGAAGTTCTTCGAAACAACTGTGAAGTCCGGCTTTGCTTTTACAGTTTCACCGAACGTATAACTCTCTAGTATGCAGACGAACTGCAGATGGACATGGATAGAGCAACATCGAACGAAAAAACGAAGAGTGACAAATACATCCGATCGCCTCTACACCTACAATCGCATCGCATGCAGCAAAATCACTAATATGGAGACAAACGGTCATCGTGAACGCATATCTGAGAGAGAGAGAGAGAGAGGAAGAAGTGAGTTGACATACCTGAAGTTCTTCGAAATGACCGCGAAGTCCGGATTGACTTTTACAGTTTTACTGAACGGATAACTCTCTCGTTTGCAGACGAACTGCAGATGGACGTGGATAGAGCAACATCGAACCAAAAAATGGAAAGTGACAAATACATCCGATCGCCTCTACATCTACAGTCGCATCGCATGCAGCGAAACCATGAATATGGAGACAAATTATCATCGCTTATGCATATCGGAGAGAACTAGACAAAGGAGGAAGTGAGTTGGTGCACCTGAAGTTCTTCGAAACCACCGTGAAGTCCGGATTTGCATTTACAGTTTCACCGGACGGATAAATCTCTCGTATGCAGACGAACTGCAGATGGTCAGGGAAAGAGCATCATCGATCGAAAAAATGAAGAGTGACAATTACATCCGATCTCCTCTACATCTACAACGATCGCATGCAGGCAA
>JAGKPW010001330.1:0-10674 GCA_019926035.1 Melaleuca alternifolia
TATCCCAAGCGGCTTTTGTGAAGGGGAAGAGAATATCTGATAATATCTTGGTGGCCCAAGAACTCTTTGCGGGGTTCCATCATGACATGTATTCCCCTAAGAGTGCGATCAAGGTTGATTTTAAGAAAGCATACGACACTGTGGATTGGGCCTTCTTGGAGGCGACTCTGAAGGCTTTCGGTTTTCCCGTGCATTTCATCAAGTTAGTGATGGTATGTGTTCAAACTCCAAAATTTTCTATCTCAATTAATGGTGAATTGCATGGTTTCTTCTCAAGTTCGAGAGGTATAAGGCAGGGTGACCCTCTTTCTCCCTAATGTTCACTATGGTCACGGAAGTCTTCTCAGGCCTTATTTCCACAATGACTACATGTCCAGAGTTTACTTACTATTGGCGATGTAAATCCATGAAGTTGACCCATCTTTTCTTTACGGATGATGTATTGCTCTTTTGCCAAGCGGATATTGGATCGGTTTCTTGCTTGAAACATGCACTTGACACTTTCTCGGATTGGTCCGGTCTTTTCCCGAACACCGACAAAAGTGAGGTATACTGCTCAGGTAATTCTGCTCCTTCACAAGCTATCACTGATCTCTTCGACTTTAGGTCGGGGTCTCTCCCTTTTCGCTACCTTGGAGTGCCGGTTATAGCCTCTAGACTTGGGAAAGCCGATTGTATTTCGCTGGTGAACGCCATCACCAAGAGAGTCCAATCTTGGACTCAAAGATTCCTATCTTTTGCTGGCCGACTCCAATTGATCAAATCGGTCCTTCATGCGATCCAGGTTCATTGGTCCAATATTTTTATTTTACCTGCTTCAGTCTTGGATTCCATTGAGAAGATATTTAGACAGTTTCTATGGAAGGGCCCTTCCTTAGGCTCAGGTGGTGCCAAAGTTTCTTGGCAAGATGTCTGCCTCCCTAAGGAGGAGGGAGGACTTGGTATCAGGCGCCTCAAAGTAAGCAACAAAGCCTCCATGCTCAAACACATTTGGACTCTCTTCACGGATAAGGAGTCTCTTTGGTGTGTTTGGATTCACTCAAACTTCCTCAAGAACAGAAGCTTCTGGGAGATACGTAGACCCACCTTTTGTTCTTGGTCTTGGAAGAAGATCATCGACTTAAGGAAGGAGTTTAGGCATATGTTCTATTGGCGTATGGGAGATGGCCTTTCGATTTCATTATGGTTTGATACATGGCATGCAAATGGCCCTCTCAGTCTTCTGTTTAGTAATAGACAGATTTATCTGTCGGGATACCCAAGAGATGCACGTCTAGTGGATTTGCTACAGAATCGGGTCCCTGACTCGAGTCTTCTGGAGACTTTGCTATTGTGGGAGGGTGTTCCATCCCCTTCTACTCATCATGATCGCCTCTTGTGGAAAGGCTCTACCTCCGGGAATTTTTCGACCTCAATTGCCTGGGATACTATTAGGCTGAGAAAGCCAAAGGTTACTTGGGCTGATTTTATTTGGTCAAGATCACCTCTCCTAGACACCAATTCCTCCTTTGGTTGATGACTAAAAGAAGACTCCCTACCCAGGTTTTTCTCCTAACTTGTGGTAGAATCTCTAATGCTACTTGTGCTTTTTGCCATGAAAGGCCTGACTCGATTGATCATCTTTTCTTTGGATGCCCCATCACTAAAGACTTAGCTCTTTTTTGGTCGCGCAATTGTCTTCTTGATTGGCATGGGGGGGATTGGAATACCACACTTATATGGGCCATTACTCACTTATCCGACAACCAATTTTCTTAGAAAATTGCGAGGTTCGCTCTTGGAGCGATGTGCCACATTATATGGAAATCTAGGAACAATATCTTATTCAGGAATTGTGACACTTTTCTTCCAGCGATGAAGAAACGACTTCTGAAGCTTGTCAAAGAATTCTCCTATACTCAGGAAAATGTTATTGACACCACTAGGAATAGAAGAATTCAGCACAATTGGGGCTTGGATGACGCTATTTTTTTGTAATTGTGTTGTTGTTCTATTTTGCTAGTTTTTGAGATTCTTAGTACTCCTCCACTTAACCAATTCTGGGTGTAAGTGTAGGTTTGTAGTACTAATCTCTCTAAGCTCTTGTTTCTTTATTCTCCTTTGTACATCTCCTAGCTTCGAGACTCTTGGTACTCCTTCCCTTAGCCCATTTGGGTGTAAGTGTAGGTTTGTGGTACCAGTTTCTCCTTTCTCTTGTATTTTTGGCATTAAAGATCAATATAATTTTTACTTTACCAAAAAAAAAAAAACTCCCTTAGATTGGACGAAGAGGAGACGAACTAGGTTAGATTGGACCAAAAGGAGACGAACTCCCTTAGATTAGACCAAAAGGAGACGAACTCGGTTAGGTTGGACCACAAGGAGACGAACTGCGTTAGATTAGACCAAAAGGAGACGAACTCGGTTAGATTGGACCAAAAAAAGATGAACTCCTTAGATTAGACTAAGAGGAGACTAACTTCCTAAGGATAGACCAAAAGGAGATGAACTCCTTAGATTGGACCAAGAGGAGACGAACTCGGTTAGGTTGGACCAAAAGGAGACGAACTCCATAGATTGGACCAAGAGGAGACTAACTTCCTAAGGTTGGACCAAAAGTAGACGAACTCCCTAGATTGGACCAAGAGGAGACGAATTAGGTTAGATTGGACCAAAACTAGACGAAAAGGAGAAGAACTCCTTAGATTGGACCAAAAGGAGACTAACTAGGGTAGATTGGTCCAAAAGAAGACGAACTCCCTTAGATTGGAATAAGAGACGAACTGGCTTAGATTGGACCAAAAGGAGACGAACTCGATTAGTTTGGATCAAAAGGAGGCGAACTCCTTAGATTTGACCAAGAGGAGACTAACTTGCTAAGATTGGACCAAAAGGAGACGAACTCCTTAGATTGGACCAAGAGGAGACGAACTAGGTTAGATTGGACCAAAAAGGGACGAACTCCCTTAGATTGGACCAAGAGGAGACGAACTAGGTTAGATTGGACCAAAAGGAGACCAACTCCCTTATATTTCACCAAAAGGAGACGAACTCGGTTAGGTTGGACCAAAAGGAGACGAACTCCTTAGATTGGACCAAGAGGAGACTAACTAGGTTAGATTGGACCGAAAGGAGACGAACACCATTATATTGGACAAAAAAGAGACGAACCAAGGAGATTGGACCAAAAGGATAGAAACGCCTTAGATTGGACCAATCGGAGACGAACTAGGTTAGATTGGACCAAAAGGAGACGAACTCCTTAGATTGGACCAAGAGGAGACGAACTTGCTAAGATTGGACCAAAAGGAGACGAACTCCTTAGATTGGACCAAGAGGAGACGAACTCGGTTAGATTGTACCAAAAGGAGAGAAACTCCTTAGATTGGACCAAGAGGAGACGAACTAGGTTAGTTTAGACCAAAAGAATACGAACTCCTTAGATTGGACCAAGAGGAGACGAACTCGGTTAGATTGAACCAAAGGGAGACGAACTCCTTAGATTGGACCAAAATAAGATCTAACTTCCAAAGATTGGACCATAAAGGAGCCACTCCCTTAGATTTGAACCAAACGGAGAGGAACTTGGTAGTTTGGACCAAAAGTAGACGAACTCCTCATATGTGGACCAAAAGGAGACGAACTCCCTTAGATTGGACCAAAAGGAGACGAACTCCTTAGATGACCCAAGATGAGATGAACAGGTTAGATTGGACCAAAACTGCCGAACTCACTTAGATTGAACCAATAGGAGACGAACTCCTTAGAAGCGTTCAAGAGGAGACGAACTCCTTAGAAGGGACCAAAAAGAGACGAACTCCATTCGATTGGACCAAAAGCAGACGAACTCCTTAGATTGGACCAACAGGAGATGAACTCACTTAGATTGGACCAAAAGGCGACGAACTCCGTTAGATTGGACCAAAAGGAGACCAACTCCTTAGATTGGACCAAAAGGAGACGAACTCCTTAGAAGGGACCAAAAGGAGACTAACTCCTTTCGATTGGACCAAAAGGAGATGAACTCCTTAGATTGGACAAATAGGAGACGAACTCCTTAGAAGGCTCCAAAAGACGATGAACTCCTTATATTTAACCAGCGGAGAGAACTAGGTTAGACCGGACCAAAAAGGATACGAACTTCCTGATATTGGCCCGAAAGGAGACGAACTCTAGATTTGTACCAAAAGGAGACGAACTCCTTAGATTTGGACCAAGAGGAACTACCTTCCTAAGATTGGACAAAAAGGAAGGAACTCCTTAGATTTGGACCAAGAGGATCCTAGGAGCTAACTAGGTTAGATTGGACCAAAAGGAGACGAACCCCCTTCGATTGGACCAAGAGGAGACGAACTCGGTTAGATTGGACCAAAAGCAGACGAACTCGGTTAGATTGGACCAAAAGGAGACGAACTCCGTAGATTGAACCAAGAGGAGACGAATAAAGTTAGATTGGACAAAAAGTAGGCGAACTCCTAAGATTGGACGAAAAGGAGACGAACTCCCTTTGATTAGAGCAAATGGAGCCGAATTTGGTTAGATTGGACCAAAAGGAGACGAACTTGGTTAGATTGGACCAAAAGGAGGCGAACTCCTTAGATTGGACCAAGACGAAACTAACTTCCTAAGATTGGACCGAAAGGATATGAACTTGGTTAGATTGGACCAAAAAGAGGCGAACTCCTTAGATTGCACCAAGAGGAGACTAACTTCCTAAGATTGGACCAAAAGGAGATGACCTCGGTTTGATTGGACCAAAAGGAGACGAACTCCCTGTGATTAGACCAAAAGGAGACGAACTCGGTTAGATTGGACCAAAAGGAGAGGAACTCCATAGATTGGACCAAGAGGAGACTAACTTCCTAAGATTGGAGCAAAAGGAGATGAACTCGGTTTGATTGGACCCAAAGGAGACGAACTCCCTGAGATTAGACCAAAAGGAGACGAACTCGGTTAGATTGGACCAAAAGGAGAGGAACTCCTTAGATTGGACCAAAAGGAGACGAACTCGGTTAGATTGGACCAAAAGGAGGCGAAACCCTTAGATTTGACGAAGAGGAGACTTACTTCCAAAGATTGGACCAAAAGGAGACCGACTCCCTTAGATTTGACCAAAAGGAGACGAACTCGGTTAGGTTGGACCAAAAGTAGATGAACTCCTTAGATTGGACCAAAACTAGACGAACTCCCTTAGATTAGACGAAAAGGAGACGAACTCCGTAGATTGGACCAAGATGAGATGAACTAGGTTAGATTGGACGAAAAGGAGACGAACTCCATTAGATTAGACAAACAAGATTCGAACACCGGGAGATTGGACCAAAAGGATAGAAACGCCTTAGATTGGACCAATCGGAGACGAACTAGGTTAGATTTGACCAAGACGAGACTAACTTGCTAAGATTGGACCAAAACGAGACGAACTCTCTTAGATTAGACCAAAAGGAGACGAACTAGGTTAGATTGGACCAAAAGGAGACAAACTCGATTAGATTGGACCAAAAGAATATGAACTCCTTAGATTACACCAAGAGGAGAAGAACTAGGTTAGACTGGACCAAAAGGAGACGAACTCCCTGAGATTAGACCAAAAGGAGACGAACTCAGTTAGATTGGACCAAAACGAGACGAACTCTTTGGATTGGACCAAGAGGAGACTAACTTCCTAAGATTGGACCAAAAGGAGAGGAACTCCTTAGATTGGACCAAGAGGAGACTAACTAGGTTAGATTGGACCAAACGAAGACGAACCCCCTTAGATTGGACCAAGAGGAGACGAACTCGGTTAGATTGGAGCAAAAGCAGACGAACTCGGTTAGATTGGACCAAAAGGAGACGAACTCCGTAGATTGAACCAAGAGGAGACGAACTCCGTAGATTGAACCAGGAGGAGACGAACTAAGTTAGATTGGACCAAAAGGATACTAACTTCCTTAGATAAATCAAATGGAGCCGAATTTTGTTGAGAATGGGACCAAAATGACACGAACCTTGGTTGATTGGACGAAAATTAGCCGATCCTCCATAGATTGGACTGGAGTAGGCTAACTTCTAGATCGGAGAAAAGGAGACGAACTCCCTTTGATTAGATCAAAAGGAGACGAACTCCTTAGATTGGACCAAGAGGAGACGAACTAGGTTATATTGGACCAAAAGGAGACGAACTCCTTAGATTGGACCAAGACGAGACTAACTTCCTATGATCGGACCAAAAGAAGACGAACTCCTTAGATTGGACCAAGAGGAGACGAACTAGGTTAGATGGGACCGAAAGGAGATGAACAGCCTAGATTGGACCAAAGGAAGAACTCCTGCGATTACCCAAAATAGACGAACTCTGTTAGATTGGGACCAAAAAGGAGATTAACCTCCTTAGAGTGGACCAAAGCGAGGACTCGGTTAGAATGGACCAAAAGGAGACGAACTCCTTAGATTGGACCAAGAGGAGACTAACTTCCTATGATTGGACCAAATGGATACTAACTCCTTAGATTGGACCAAGCGGAGACTAACTTCCTAAGATTGGACCAAAAGGAAACGAACTCCTTAGGTTGGACCAAGAGGAGACGAACTGGGTTAGATTGGACCCAAAGGAGACAAACTCCGTTAGATAAGACCAAAAGGACACGAACTCGGTTAGATTGGACCAAAAGGAGGCGAAACCCTTAGATTTGACGAAGAGGAGACTTACTTCCAAAGATTGGACCAAAAGGAGACCGACTCCCTTAGATTTGACCAAAAGGAGACGAACTCGGTTAGGTTGGACCAAAAGTAGATGAACTCCTTAGATTGGACCAAAACTAGACGAACTCCCTTAGATTAGACGAAAAGGAGACGAACTCCTTAGATTGGACCAAGATGATGAACTAGGTTAGATGGACGAAAAGGGACGAACTTCCATTAGTAGACACCAAATTCGAACACCGGGGATTGTACCACAAAGGAAAAACGCCTTAGATTGACATCGGAACGAACAGTTAGATTTGACCAAGCGAGACTAACTTTCTAAGATTGGACCAAACGCTGCAACTCTTTAGATTGGACCAACAGGAGACGAACTCCTTAGATTACACCAACAGAGGACGAACTCCCTTAGGTTGGACCAAGAGAGGACCAACTCCCTTAGATTGGACCAACAGGAGACGAACTCCTTAGATTGGACCAAGAGGGGATGAACTCCCTTAGATTGGACCAAGAGGAGACGAACTCCTTAGATTGGACCAAGAGAGACGAACTCCCTCAGATTGGACCAAGAGGGGAAGAACTCCCTTAGATTGGACCAAGAGGAGACGAACTCCTTAGATTGGACCAAGAGAGGACGAAGTCCCTTAGATTGGACCAACTAGAGACGAACTCCATGGATTGTACCAAGAGAGGACAAACCCCCTTAGATTGGACCAAGAGGAGACGAACTCGGTTAGATTGGAGCAAAAGCAGACGAACTCGGTTAGATTGGACCAAAAGGAGACGAACTCCGTAGATTGAACCAAGAGGAGACGAACTCCGTAGATTGAACCAGGAGGAGACGAACTAAGTTAGATTGGACCAAAAGGAGACGAACTTCCTTAGATAAGAGTAAATGGAGCCGAATTTTGTTAGATTGGACCAAAAGGACACGAACTTGGTTAGATTGGATGAAAAGTAGCCGAACTCCATAGATTGGACCTGGAGGAGGCTAACTTCCTAAGATCGGACGAAAAGGAGACGAACTCCCTTTGATTAGAGCAAATGGAGCCGAATTTGGTTAGATTGGACCAAAAGGAGACGAACTTGGTTAGATTGGACCAAAAGGAGGCGAACTCCTTAGATTGGACCAAGACGAGACTAACTTCCTAAGATTAGACCGAAAGGATACGAACTTGGTTAGATTGGACCAAAAGGAGGCGAACTCCTTAGATTGGACCAATAGGAGACTAACTTCCTAAGATTGGACCAAAAGGAGATGAACTCGGTTTGATTGGACCAAAAGGAGACGAACTCCCTGAGATTATGCCCAAAAGGAGACGAACTCGGTTAGATTGACCAAAGGAGAGGAACTCCTTAGTTTGGCACCAAAAGGAGAGGAACCGGTTAGCTTGGACCAAAAGGAGAGAACTCCTTACATTTGACCAAGAGGAGACTAACTTCCTATGATTGGACCAAGAGGAGATGAACTCCTTAGATTGGACCAAGAAGAGACTAACTTCCTAAGATTGGACCAAAAGGAGACGAACTCCTTAGGTTGGACCAAGAGGAGACGAACTGGGTTAGATTGGACCCAAAGGAGACAAACTCCGTTAGATAAGACCAAAAGGACACGAACTCGGTTAGATTGGACCAAAAAAAGATGAACTCCTTAGATTAGACTAAGAGGAGACTAACTTCCTAAGGATAGACCAAAAGGAGATGAACTCCTTAGATTGGACCAAGAGGAGACGAACTCGGTTAGGTTGGACCAAAAGGAGACGAACTCCTTAGATTGGACCAAGAGGAGACTAACTTCCTAAGGTTGGACCAAAAGTAGATGAACTCCCTAGATTGGACCAAGAGGAGACGAACTAGGTTAGATTGGACCAAAACTAGACGAAAAGGAGACGAACTCCTTAGATTGGACCAAAAGGAGACTAACTAGGGTAGATTGGTCCAAAAGAAGAAGAACTCCCCTAGATTGGACCAAGAGGAGACGCACTCGGTTAGATTGGACCAAAAGGAGACGAACTCCATTATATTGGACAAAAAAGAGACGAACCAAGGAGATTGGACCAAAAGGATAGAAACGCCTTAGATTGGACCAATCGGAGACGAACTAGGTTAGATTGGACCAAAAGGAGACGAACTCCTTAGATTGGACCAAGAGGAGACTAACTTGCTAAGATTGGACCAAAAGGAGACGAAATCGGTTAGGTTGCACCAAAAGGAGACGAACTCCTTACATTGGACCAAGAGAAGACTAACTTCCAAAGATTGGACCAAGATGAGATGAACTCGGTTAGATTGGACCAAGAGGAGACGAACTCGGTTAGATTGGACCCAAAGGAGACAAACACCGTTAGATTAGACCAAAAGGAGACGAACTAGGTTAGATTGGACCAAAAGAAGATGAACTCCTTAGCTTAAGCCAGAGGACGATTAACGTCCTAAGATTGGACCAAAGGAGACGAACTCCTACTTGGACCAATTGGAGACAACTCGGTTGGTTGGACCAAAACGGAGACGAACTCCTAATTGGACCAAGAGATACTAACTTCCTAAGGTTGGACCAAGTAACTAACTCCTTGATTGGCAACCAAGACGAGACTAACTAGATTAGATTTGGACAAACTAACACAAGGAGAACTAACTCCTTAGCTTGGACAAGAGGAGAATAAACTAGGTTAATTGGTCCAGAAAGAAGAGAACCTCCCTTAGATTGGACCAAGAGGAACGAACTCGGATTTAAATTTTGGACAAAAAGCAGAGACCTCCTTAGATTGGTCCAAAAGGGACGAATCGTTTAATTGGACCAAAAGAAGATACTCCTTAATTAGACCAATAGAGACTAACGGTCCTAAGATGAACTCAAAGGAGACGAACTCCTTAGATTGTACCAAGAGGAGACGAAGTCGGTTAGGTTGGACCAAAAGGAGACGAACTCCTTAGATTGGACCAAAGGGAAACTAACTTCCTAAGGTTGGACCAAAAGTAGACGAACTCCTTAGATTGAACCAAGAGGAGACGAACTAGATTACATTAGACCAAAACTAGACAAAAGGAGACGAACTCCTTAGATTGGACCAAGAGGAGACTAACTAGGTTAGATTGGTCCAAAAGAAGACGAACTCCCTTAGATTGGACCAAGAGGAGACGAACTAGGTTAGATTGGACCAAAAGGAGACGAACTCCTTAGATTGGACCGAGAGGAGACGAAATCAGTTAGATTGGACCAAAATGAGACGAACTCCTTAGATTGGATGAAGAGGAGACTAACTTCCTAAGATTGGACCAAAAGGAGACGAACTCCTTAGATTGGACCAAGACGAGACAAACTTCCAAAGATTGGACCAAAAGGAGACCAACTTGGTTAGATTGGACCAAAACGTGACGAACTCGGTTAGATTGGACCAAAATGAGACGAACTCATTAGATTGGACCAAGAATTGACTAACTTCCTAAGATTGGACCAAAAGGAGACGAAGTCGGTTAGATTGGACCAAGAGTAGGCGAACTCCTTAGATTTGACCAAGAGGAGACAAACTAGGTTAGATTGGACCAAAAGGAGACAAAATCCCTTAGATTTGACCAAAAGGAGACGAACTTAGTTAGGTTGGACCAAAAGTAGACGAACTCCTTAGATTGGACCAAAACTAGACAAACTCCCTTAGATTAGACCAAAAGGAGACGAACTCGGTTTGAATGGACCAAAAGGAGACGAACTCCCTAAGATTAGACCAAAAGGAGGCCAACTCGATTAGATTCGACCAAAAGGATAGGAACTCCTGAGGTTGGACCAATAGGAGACGAACTCGGTTAGATTGGACCAAAAGGAGACGAACTCCTTAGATTGGACCCAAAGGAGACGTACTCCTTTAAATTAGACCTAATGGAGACGAACTCGATTAGGTTGGACCAAAAGGAGACGAACTCCTTAGATTGGACCAAAAGGCGACTAAATTCCTAAGATTGGACAAAAAGGAGACGAACTCCTTAGATTGGACCAAGAGGAGACTAACTAGGTTA